>JAINRH010000342.1:0-26703 GCA_025413025.1 Ficus hispida
TTTGATGACTTATAATTTCCTTTTAGACAAGGAAAATTTAAGTTTGAATCTTGTATGTCGATATGAAACTCACGATCTGAGTTAAATATCAGTATATGTTTGAGTTCTCGTTTAATTAGTTATGAGACTCAATAAGCAGTTTGCTTAGTTATTAATGCTACCCTTGAGTAAAAAGAGAAGGAAAATTCTATGATTTCATGCTGGTAAAATTTTGACCGAAAAAGTCAAAATTGACCGAAAAGTCAAAAGGTTGACCAGGAAGGTCAAATAGATGAAGGTGCTGAGATACGGCAAAGCAGTATGGAATTATACTGCGGCAAACCTTCATTACGGACAATGTAGCAAGCATAAGCTATGAGACCACCGTAGAAAAATCAAGCACACTAAGTATAGTATGAAGGGCAAGAAAGGTTCCAAGAAATAAGAAAAATTTTATACTGTTCATTTTTACACAGATAAATTTTGGACTGTAGTACAGTGTAAAATACTGTTATTAGTTAATAACAGTATTAGAAATATCTGTGTAGCATAAAAATGGACTGCATTTTAAAGGAAAGGCCAAACAAGGCCTTATGGTGACATCACATTGATGACATCACCTTATCTTGGATTTATGACATCATAATTGATTAAAGAAAAATTGGGAAATTCCTAGGATGACACCTAGCTAGATGGCCGGCCATTTTGGAGGGTATTTGTGCAAAAATTTGTGCAAATACTTGCTTCTTGAAGGACTATTTTGTAATTTTGAAAAGTTTCAAAAACCTCTATAAATAGGGTGCATTTTATTCAAAAAAATCAGAAAATTGGGAGAGGTTCTGCCCATTTTCCAGCCCCAAAAACCGTCCTTGATCAGCCAAGAAAAACAAAACCGAAACCCAAAGGAAAAAATTGGAATGGCCGGATTTTGTGAGGAAGAAAAGAAAGAGTGGAAAAAAAATTGGAAACCCATATTTTTCTGGCTTGAATGGCCGGCTGTGGGTTAGCAAGAAAAAGTAGAAAAAGTGAGCTAGAGTGTTTGGATTTTCAAGTAGGAAATCAAAGAAAAAGTTGAGAAAAAATTGGTACCCATTGGAGGCCAAGTGGCCGGCCATGGGAGAGGAAGAGAAAGGAAAATAGAAAAGTGCAGAAAATGGTTTAGGGACAGCCGGATTTTTGAGGGAAGATCCACCAAATGACCAACAAGTTTTTGTGCTCATTGGAGGAGCCAAAACCGGATTTAGGCAGCCAAGGAGATAGGGCAGAAAAATGCACCAAACCTCTAGCCTAGCCTTGTGTGCACCGAGGTAATCTCCGTTGATCTTAAGCTTTTCGTTTAAGCTTTAAATTTGGGAAATTTAAATGTATTTCCAGCATTGGATGTAAGAGCATAAGCTCACCTTTTAGTGCTTGATTGTGCATGAATAGGGTGGTGGTCTCTAGTTTACATTTTTGATGCATGTTTGATGATGTGCTTATAGGTTTGTGAGTTTGCCTACCATGTGTTTGTTATATGTTCCCATAGGTTGAGATTGAATGTATGATTATGTGATTGATGGAATGGAACGTTAGAAACGATTGCATGTGTGACTTTAGGCTCCCGCTGTGGTCGGTTGAGGTAGCGTGCACGTTTTAGGACGTAAAACGAAATTATGAACCGAAACTGCCAGTCTCGGGTCAAGACTGGGCAGTGTTCTGGAAAGGGTATTTTGAGGCCCTTAGAGGCCGAATTTGAAGAAACTCAAAACTACAAAGTTGTAGATAATGGTTTTTCCTAGAGGGCAACGTGGACCGTTTTTCAAAATAAGGCTCCAATGGCCTTCGTTTTTACGAAAATCCGAGGCTAATCTGCCCAGACCTAGTCTACACGTCCAGTAAGTTTCAAATTAAAACTGACAAGAATCCAAGCAGAACTGGGTTTTCCTCAAAACATGAAAGTTGTAGCATTATCCGAGATCTACAACTTTTATGAAGAAAGTTTTATCAAATTACGAACATATTTTAAAGTACAATTTGATTCCCAAAACTGTGCAGGAAACAGAAATTCCAGCACAGGATTTTCAGAAAAACAGTGCATAAGTAGGATATTCCTACACATGCACTGGTAACCTAAGTTTAAGAAACTGTTTTCAAAGATTGTTTTCAGAGCTTGACAGTTTTTAACTGTCTTTGCTTAAATGTTAAGATTTGATGAAAATACGGTTTTCATTAAGAAAAACTTGACAAAGGTTTGTCGAGAATAATTAAAATACGTCGAGTCCTATGGTAACCAACTATAGGACAAATAGTAACCGGGAAGGTTATCTAATTTTATTGGGCCAATAAGTTAGGTTACTCATAGTAACCACTTGAGATACCCGAGATAGCGGGTTGGGCCTTAATAACATTAGCAACCTAATATTATTCATGTATGGTTGGGCTTAGTACCCAAGGTTACATGAAGTAACCTAATTAGTTATTGTTTAAGTGTTGGGCCTTGGGCCCTAGGGTTACGGCTAGTAACCGAGCGAGTTATCATAAGTTGTGATAGGAGGGAACATATAATATAACTAAGGCTACTCATAAATGTTGGATAGGACACCAACATTTAATGATTATGATTTATGATAGAATGTGTATGGCTCTTATCTTACGTCCTGTTTGAAAACAGGAGTAGGAACTGTTGTCGTGCCACGTTTGGACGATAAACCAAGAGCATAGGACTAAAGGTAAGTACAACTCCGCCTACAGCATGGGCAAAATGTTTTTAAAACATGTTTTTCATACGTTGATACGCACGATTTATGTTATGGTATGAGATTTATGTTATGATGTTATGATATGAGGTTTACGTGATATGCTATGCTATGATGCCATGTTATGAGGTTACGTTTATGCTATGATGCCATGTTATGAGGTTATGGTTATGCTATGATGTCATGTTATGAGATTATGTTATGATGCTATGATGCTATGTTATGAGGTTCATGTTATGATGTTTATGTTATGGCTTATGTTAAGTTATGTTATACGTTTAATATAGTGACATCATGTAGTATGTTCACTAATATTTAACTACATGGTAAGAATACATTTTAAGACAAGCTAAGGTCATTGTGTCGTACCGACTTGCCACGATGGCGGGTTTAAACGGTTTAGTCTATGGTTTGGGTTGAACTGGATTGGCTGCCCCAATTACTCCATGTTAAACAGTTTGTTTCATGGTTTGAGTTGGATTGGATTGCCTGCCTCCAGCCACTCCATAGCTATGGACCACGATACGTGCACACATGACATGTGTAAGCAAATAGAATCAAGATAATGTTAGAAAAGTTTAATTGATTCACAAGAAAGCATAATTGGTTCATGCATTCTTTTATGAAAAATGTTTTGCGGATTGAACGTTGTGCTTACTGAGCTTTAGCTCATTACTTACGTTCATGCTGTAGGTTAGCTACCTACCGGCAATCCTTGATGCAAGACTGTGAGGGCTGGCGCTACAGACTGTGAAATGTGGGATGGACACTGCCACGCGTTTTGTAAAATTACGTTATGTAAAATATGTTTTGAAAAATGTATTTGAAAAAAATGTGTTTTATGATATGTTGAGATAGTATGAACAAGTGATGATTTTCAAGAAGAAAACTATTTTTAAGAAATTGTTTTCAAGAACAAATTATGGAATGGTTTTCTAGGATGATGGCAAGCAAGTTGCCTCGTGTTGTACCGACCCACACTAGGTTGGGTTTGGTCCACGATATGAATATGTTAGCTTTCGATATGAGTATGAAAGCTTGGTACTCGAGTGAGTACATATGATTATGTATGAGAATAAGTTATGTTCAGAGTAAGAAAAGAAAAGAAAAAATTTTACTCCGAATTTTCCGCAAGTTAAAAGCTTTTTAAAGTAAGTAAGTAAGGTAACATGTAACGGCCCACGTCTGCGCAGTAGGACGCCCCTACGTGTGACGGTTCGGGGCGTTACAGAGATGGTATCAGAGCAAGTTTTTCTGCCATCCAGTTTCACAGTTCTGCCGCCAAAGCCACAGTTTTGCAAGTAAGTTTTCTTACTCTAGTTTAGTTAGAGTAACAAGTAGCTATGAGAGGTCATAGTTTAGAATAGTAAAGATATGAACCTGATGTAAAACCCGGGTACGATTGAAGAAAACCGCAAAACTTCATTGGCATCCGAAGGAATGGAGTCACGCATCTTCGATGGGATTCAAGAAACGGCTGCATTTTCTGAGTAGCTGCATGATATGGAGACGATACATCAGTTGTGTTGCAGCTTGGCGCATTTATTCAGATGAGTCTATGGGCTATGATTGCCAGTGGATCAGAGTTGCGCAGCGAAAGCATGGCAGATAAGCTGAGCCTGCGATATGATATGATGAGATTGCGATGAATCTCTAGTATGATATGTTAAGATATGGATGAAGGAATGAGTGTAGACATATAGAGAATTAGAATTAGAAACTAGAAAATGGTTCGTTGCTAGTACAACTGAACCAATTTCTGCAAGAGCCTCATCTTGCAATTATGATAGCCAAGTCATGATGATAAATGCTAGAATAGCAATAAGAAATGAACAAGGCTTCGAGATCAGATAGCCTATCGCCTTACCTGAGTAGGGTGATAATTTGGAAATTTTCATTTAAGAAATAAGCTAGATGCTATAGGACTTAAGTTTCGTGGTTGTGAAACTTATGCTTCCATAAAAATGATAATAGGTATGAAAAGATGTTTGGTAGTACCTTGATTGGTGGTAATATCAAGGCAATGCACAAAGAATAAGTTGAATGATGGCTATCAGTATGACGATGAAATTAAGGATATGATCCCTCAGTAAGGGAAATTATGTAATAATTGGGAATTTTTAGACATTCCTAAGGATTACGATCTTGTTCCGTGAAGGAAAAGTTAGAAGCAATGAGAGAAGCTTCTACTATCTAGCAAGCAGCTAGGCGATAAGATATAAGTATGCCATCTATTGCATCACTCGAACGATATTATGTTCCTCAATTATGGACTTTGAAAGAATTCAAAGGAAATATTTTTATAAAAGATGCTTAAATCTTGAGCTCATGCTTGAAAGAATCCCTCATGTTATGTAATTCAGCCGAATCCTTGAGGAATAATTCCAAGATAGGGGCTGTTATGAACAGTAAGGGTTCCAAGATAGGAGCCGTTATGTTCGTTAAATGACCGAATCCTTGAGGGACAAGTCCCAAGATAGGGGTCATAGGCCGAATCCTTGAGGGACAAGTTCCAAGAACGGGATGAGTTCCAAGAAAGGGGCCATTATGATAAGAAAAGGGTTCTAATAGCATCAGATCAAGGTTCAAGAAAGAAGCTATTTTTAAGATATGTTTTCCAAGTGTGAAAAAAATTATAAAGTATGAAACGTTTTTCATGTATGAAAAAGTTATATGATAAGATATGTTTTCCAAGTGTGGAAAAATTTTAAAGTATAAAACGCTTTTCATGTATGAAAAGTTATATGATAAGAAATGTTTTTCAAACATGGCAAGTTATATGATATACTTGCTCAAATTTTTATGAAAATAGTTCTTGTGATGCAATATGAAAGGAAAATATGATAGCATGAAAGTATGTAAGTATGTAAGTATGAATGTATGTATGTAAGAAAGTATGTAAGCATGTAAGTATGAACGTACGTAAGTAAGAAAGTATGCAGTATGAAAGTAAGATAGTATGAAGTAAGAATGAATGAAAGTATGATGACATGATATGAAAGTAAGAGTATGGTTCTAGATAAGAGACATGATCCCATTAAAGTACAAAAATGGGAACATGAATAAGTTACGATGGATCAATAGTGGACTTGAAGAAAAGCCACTTAGAAGTATCCGAATTTTCGAGGACGAAAATTTCTTTAAGGAGGGTAGAATGTAATACCCGAAATTTTGATGAACTTATAATTTCCTTTTAGACAAGGAAAATTTTAAGTTTGAATCTTGTATGTCGATATGAAACTCACGATCTGAGTTAAATATCAGTATATGTTTGAGTTCTCGTTTAATTAGTTATGAGACTCAATAAGCAGTTTGCTTAGTTATTAATGCTACCCTTGAGTAAAAAGAGAAGGAAAATTCTATGATTTCATGCTGGTAAAATTTTGACCGAAAAAGTCAAAATTGACCGAAAAGTCAAAAGGTTGACCAGGAAGGTCAAATAGATGAAGGTGCTGAGATACGGCAAAGCAGTATGGAATTATACTGCGGCAAACCTTCATTACGGACAATGTAGCAAGCATAAGCTATGAGACCACCGTAGAAAAATCAAGCACACTAAGTATAGTATGAAGGGCAAGAAAGGTTCCAAGAAATAAGAAAAATTTTATACTGTTCATTTTTACACAGATAAATTTTGGACTGTAGTACAGTGTAAAATACTGTTATTAGTTAATAACAGTATTAGAAATATCTGTGTAGCATAAAAATGGACTGCATTTTAAAGGAAAGGCCAAACAAGGCCTTATGGTGACATCACATTGATGACATCACCTTATCTTGGATTTATGACATCATAATTGATTAAAGAAAAATTGGGAAATTCCTAGGATGACACCTAGCTAGATGGCCGGCCATTTTGGAGGGTATTTGTGCAAAAATTTGTGCAAATACTTGCTTCTTGAAGGACTATTTTGTAATTTTGAAAAGTTTCAAAAACCTCTATAAATAGGGGTGCATTTTATTCAAAAAAATCAGAAAATTGGGAGAGGTTCTGCCCATTTTCCAGCCCCAAAAACCGTCCTTGATCAGCCAAGAAAAACAAAACCGAAACCCAAAGGAAAAAATTGGAATGGCCGGATTTTGTGAGGAAGAAAAGAAAGAGTGGAAAAAAAATTGGAAACCCATATTTTTCTGGCTTGAATGGCCGGCTGTGGGTTAGCAAGAAAAAGTAGAAAAAGTGAGCTAGAGTGTTTGGATTTTCAAGTAGGAAATCAAAGAAAAAGTTGAGAAAAAATTGGTACCCATTGGAGGCCAAGTGGCCGGCCATGGGAGAGGAAGAGAAAGGAAAATAGAAAAGTGCAGAAAATGGTTTAGGGACAGCCGGATTTTTGAGGGAAGATCCACCAAATGACCAACAAGTTTTTGTGCTCATTGGAGGAGCCAAAACCGGATTTAGGCAGCCAAGGAGATAGGGCAGAAAAATGCACCAAACCTCTAGCCTAGCCTTGTGTGCACCGAGGTAATCTCCGTTGATCTTAAGCTTTTCGTTTAAGCTTTAAATTTGGGAAATTTAAATGTATTTCCAGCATTGGATGTAAGAGCATAAGCTCACCTTTTAGTGCTTGATTGTGCATGAATAGGGTGGTGGTCTCTAGTTTACATTTTTGATGCATGTTTGATGATGTGCTTATAGGTTTGTGAGTTTGCCTACCATGTGTTTGTTATATGTTCCCATAGGTTGAGATTGAATGTATGATTATGTGATTGATGGAATGGAACGTTAGAAACGATTGCATGTGTGACTTTAGGCTCCCGCTGTGGTCGGTTGAGGTAGCGTGCACGTTTTAGGACGTAAAACGAAATTATGAACCGAAACTGCCAGTCTCGGGTCAAGACTGGGCAGTGTTCTGGAAAGGGTATTTTGAGGCCCTTAGAGGCCGAATTTGAAGAAACTCAAAACTACAAAGTTGTAGATAATGGTTTTTCCTAGAGGGCAACGCGGACCGTTTTTCAAAATAAGGCTCCAATGGCCTTCGTTTTTACGAAAATCCGAGGCTAATCTGCCCAGACCTAGTCTACACGTCCAGTAAGTTTCAAATTAAAACTGACAAGAATCCAAGCAGAACTGGGTTTTCCTCAAAACATGAAAGTTGTAGCATTATCCGAGATCTACAACTTTTATGAAGAAAGTTTTATCAAATTACGAACAGATTTTAAAGTACAATTTGATTCCCAAAACTGTGCAGGAAACAGAAATTCCAGCACAGGATTTTCAGAAAAACAGTGCATAAGTAGGATATTCCTACACATGCACTGGTAACCTAAGTTTAAGAAACTGTTTTCAAAGATTGTTTTCAGAGCTTGACAGTTTTTAACTGTCTTTGCTTAAATGTTAAGATTTGATGAAAATACGGTTTTCATTAAGAAAAACTTGACAAAGGTTTGTCGAGAATAATTAAAATACGTCGAGTCCTATGGTAACCAACTATAGGACAAATAGTAACCGGGAAGGTTATCTAATTTTATTGGGCCAATAAGTTAGGTTACTCATAGTAACCACTTGAGATACCCGAGATAGCGGGTTGGGCCTTAATAACATTAGCAACCTAATATTATTCATGTATGGTTGGGCTTAGTACCCAAGGTTACATGAAGTAACCTAATTAGTTATTGTTTAAGTGTTGGGCCTTGGGCCCTAGGGTTACGGCTAGTAACCGAGCGAGTTATCATAAGTTGTGATAGGAGGGAACATATAATATAACTAAGGCTACTCATAAATGTTGGATAGGACACCAACATTTAATGATTATGATTTATGATAGAATGTGTATGGCTCTTATCTTACGTCCTGTTTGAAAACAGGAGTAGGAACTGTTGTCGTGCCACGTTTGGACGATAAACCAAGAGCATAGGACTAAAGGTAAGTACAACTCCGCCTACAGCATGGGCAAAATGTTTTTAAAACATGTTTTTCATACGTTGATACGCACGATTTATGTTATGGTATGAGATTTATGTTATGATGTTATGATATGAGGTTTACGGATATGCTATGCTATGATGCCATGTTATGAGGTTACGTTTATGCTATGATGCCATGTTATGAGGTTATGGTTATGCTATGATGTCATGTTATGAGATTATGTTATGATGCTATGATGCTATGTTATGAGGTTCATGTTATGATGTTTATGTTATGGCTTATGTTAAGTTATGTTATACGTTTAATATAGTGACATCATGTAGTATGTTCACTAATATTTAACTACATGGTAAGAATACATTTTAAGACAAGCTAAGGTCATTGTGTCGTACCGACTTGCCACGATGGCGGGTTTAAACGGTTTAGTCTATGGTTTGGGTTGAACTGGATTGGCTGCCCCAATTACTCCATGTTAAACAGTTTGTTTCATGGTTTGAGTTGGATTGGATTGCCTGCCTCCAGCCACTCCATAGCTATGGACCACGATACGTGCACACATGACATGTGTAAGCAAATAGAATCAAGATAATGTTAGAAAAGTTTAATTGATTCACAAGAAAGCATAATTGGTTCATGCATTCTTTTATGAAAAATGTTTTGCGGATTGAACGTTGTGCTTACTGAGCTTTAGCTCATTACTTACGTTCATGCTGTAGGTTAGCTACCTACCGGCAATCCTTGATGCAAGACTGTGAGGGCTGGCGCTACAGACTGTGAAATGTGGGATGGACACTGCCACGCGTTTTGTAAAATTACGTTATGTAAAATATGTTTTGAAAAATGTATTTGAAAAAAATGTGTTTTATGATATGTTGAGATAGTATGAACAAGTGATGATTTTCAAGAAGAAAACTATTTTTAAGAAATTGTTTTCAAGAACAAATTATGGAATGGTTTTCTAGGATGATGGCAAGCAAGTTGCCTCGTGTTGTACCGACCCACACTAGGTTGGGTTTGGTCCACGATATGAATATGTTAGCTTTCGATATGAGTATGAAAGCTTGGTACTCGAGTGAGTACATATGATTATGTATGAGAATAAGTTATGTTCAGAGTAAGAAAAGAAAAGAAAAAATTTTACTCCGAATTTTCCGCAAGTTAAAAGCTTTTTAAAGTAAGTAAGTAAGGTAACATGTAACGGCCCACGTCTGCGCAGTAGGACGCCCCTACGTGTGACGGTTCGGGGCGTTACAGAGATGGTATCAGAGCAAGTTTTTCTGCCATCCAGTTTCACAGTTCTGCCGCCAAAGCCACAGTTTTGCAAGTAAGTTTTCTTACTCTAGTTTAGTTAGAGTAACAAGTAGCTATGAGAGGTCATAGTTTAGAATAGTAAAGATATGAACCTGATGTAAAACCCGGGTACGATTGAAGAAAACCGCAAAACTTCATTGGCATCCGAAGGAATGGAGTCACGCATCTTCGATGGGATTCAAGAAACGGCTGCATTTTCTGAGTAGCTGCATGATATGGAGACGATACATCAGTTGTGTTGCAGCTTGGCGCATTTATTCAGATGAGTCTATGGGCTATGATTGCCAGTGGATCAGAGTTGCGCAGCGAAAGCATGGCAGATAAGCTGAGCCTGCGATATGATATGATGAGATTGCGATGAATCTCTAGTATGATATGTTAAGATATGGATGAAGGAATGAGTGTAGACATATAGAGAATTAGAATTAGAAACTAGAAAATGGTTCGTTGCTAGTACAACTGAACCAATTTCTGCAAGAGCCTCATCTTGCAATTATGATAGCCAAGTCATGATGATAAATGCTAGAATAGCAATAAGAAATGAACAAGGCTTCGAGATCAGATAGCCTATCGCCTTACCTGAGTAGGGTGATAATTTGGAAATTTTCATTTAAGAAATAAGCTAGATGCTATAGGACTTAAGTTTCGTGGTTGTGAAACTTATGCTTCCATAAAAATGATAATAGGTATGAAAAGATGTTTGGTAGTACCTTGATTGGTGGTAATATCAAGGCAATGCACAAAGAATAAGTTGAATGATGGCTATCAGTATGACGATGAAATTAAGGATATGATCCCTCAGTAAGGGAAATTATGTAATAATTGGGAATTTTTAGACATTCCTAAGGATTACGATCTTGTTCCGTGAAGGAAAAGTTAGAAGCAATGAGAGAAGCTTCTACTATCTAGCAAGCAGCTAGGCGATAAGATATAAGTATGCCATCTATTGCATCACTCGAACGATATTATGTTCCTCAATTATGGACTTTGAAAGAATTCAAAGGAAATATTTTTATAAAAGATGCTTAAATCTTGAGCTCATGCTTGAAAGAATCCCTCATGTTATGTAATTCAGCCGAATCCTTGAGGAATAATTCCAAGATAGGGGCTGTTATGAACAGTAAGGGTTCCAAGATAGGAGCCGTTATGTTCGTTAAATGACCGAATCCTTGAGGGACAAGTCCCAAGATAGGGGTCATAGGCCGAATCCTTGAGGGACAAGTTCCAAGAACGGGATGAGTTCCAAGAAAGGGGCCATTATGATAAGAAAAGGGTTCTAATAGCATCAGATCAAGGTTCAAGAAAGAAGCTATTTTTAAGATATGTTTTCCAAGTGTGAAAAAAATTATAAAGTATGAAACGTTTTTCATGTATGAAAAAGTTATATGATAAGATATGTTTTCCAAGTGTGGAAAAATTTTAAAGTATAAAACGCTTTTCATGTATGAAAAGTTATATGATAAGAAATGTTTTTCGAACATGGCAAGTTATATGATATACTTGCTCAAATTTTTATGAAAATAGTTCATGTGATGCAATAGGAAGGAAATATGATAGCATGAAAGTATGTAAGTATGTAAGTATGTAAGGAAGTATGCAAGTATGTGAGTATGAAGTATGTAAGTAAGAAGTTATGCAAGTATGTAAGTATGAACGTATGATAGTATGAAGTAAGAATGAATGAAAGTATGTTAGCATGATATGAAAGTAAGAGTATGGTTCTAGATAAGAGACATAATCCCATTAAAGTACAAAAATGGGAAATGAATAAGTTACGATAGATCAATAGTGGATTTGAACAAAAGCCACTTAGAATATCCGAATTTTCGAGGACGAAAATTTCTTTAAGGGGGTAGAATGTAATACCCGAAATTTTGATGAACTTATAATTTCCTTTTAGACAAGGAAAATTTAAGTTTGAATCTTGTATGTCGATATGAAACTCACGATCTGAGTTAAATATCAGTATATGTTTGAGTTCTCGTTTAATTAGTTATGAGACTCAATAAGCAGTTTGCTTAGTTATTAATGCTACCCTTGAGTAAAAAGAGAAGGAAAATTCTATGATTTCATGCTGGTAAAATTTTGACCGAAAAAGTCAAAATTGACCGAAAAGTCAAAAGGTTGACCAGGAAGGTCAAATAGATGAAGGTGCTGAGATACGGCAAAGCAGTATGGAATTATACTGCGGCAAACCTTCATTACGGACAATGTAGCAAGCATAAGCTATGAGACCACCGTAGAAAAATCAAGCACACTAGGTATAGTATGAAGGGCAAGAAAGGTTCCAAGAAATAAGAAAAATTTTATACTGTTCATTTTTACACAGATAAATTTTGGACTGTAGTACAGTGTAAAATACTGTTATTAGTTAATAACAGTATTAGAAATATCTGTGTAGCATAAAAATGGACTGCATTTTAAAGGAAAGGCCAAACAAGGCCTTATGGTGACATCACCTTGATGACATCACCTTATCTTGAATTTATGACATCATAATTGATTAAAGAAAAATTGGAAAATTCCTAGGATGACACCTAGCTAGATGGCCGGCCATTTTGGAGGGTATTTGTGCAAAAATTTGTGCAAATACTTGCTTCTTGAAGGACTATTTTGTAATTTTGAAAAGTTTCAAAAACCTCTATAAATAGGGGTGCATTTTATTCAAAAAAATCAGAAAATTGGGAGAGGTTCTGCCCATTTTCCAGCCCCAAAAACCGTCCTTGATCAGCCAAGAAAAACAAAACCGAAACCCAAAGGAAAAAATTGGAATGGCCGGATTTTGTGAGGAAGAAAAGAAAGAGTGGAAAAAAAAATTGGAAACCCATATTTTCTGGCTTGAATGGCCGGCTGTGGGTTAGCAAGAAAAAGAGAAAAAGTGAGCTAGAGTGTTTGGATTTTCAAGTAGGAAATCAAAGAAAAAGTTGAGAAAAAATTGGTACCCATTGGAGGCCAAGTGGCCGGCCATGGGAGAGGAAGAGAAAGGAAAATAGAAAAGTGCAGAAAATGGTTTAGGGACAGCCGGATTTTTGAGGGAAGATCCACCAAATGACCAACAAGTTTTTGTGCTCATTGGAGGAGCCAAAACCGGATTTAGGCAGCCAAGGAGATAGGGCAGAAAAATGCACCAAACCTCTAGCCTAGCCTTGTGTGCACCGAGGTAATCTCCGTTGATCTTAAGCTTTTCGTTTAAGCTTTAAATTTGGGAAATTTAAATGTATTTCCAGCATTGGATGTAAGAGCATAAGCTCACCTTTTAGTGCTTGATTGTGCATGAATAGGGTGGTGGTCTCTAGTTTACATTTTTGATGCATGTTTATGGGTTTTTGAGTTTGCCTACTAAGTGTTTGTTGTATGTTCCCATAGATTAAGATTGAATGTATGATTTTGTGATTGATGGAATGGAACGTTAGAAACGATTGCATGTGTGACTTTAGGCTCCCGCTGTGGTCGGTTGAGGTAGCGTGCACGTTTTAGGACGTAAAACGAAATTATGAACCGAAACTGCCAGTCTCGGGTCAAGACTGGGCAGTGTTCTGGAAATGGTATTTTGAGGCCCTTAGAGGCCGAATTTGAAGAAACTCAAAACTACAAAGTTGTAGATAATGGTTTTTCCTAGAGGGCACGCGGACCGTTTTTCAAAATAAGGCTCCAATGGCCTTCGTTTTTACGAAAATCCGAGGCTAATCTGCCCAGACCTAGTCTACACGTCCAGTAAGTTTCAAATTAAAACTGACAAGAATCCAAGCAGAACTGGGTTTTCCTCAAAACATGAAAGTTGTAGTATTATCCGAGATCTACAACTTTTATGAAGAAAGTTTTATCAAATTATGAACAGATTTTAAAGTACAATTTGATTCCCAAAACGGTGCAGGAAACAGAAATTCCAGCACAGGATTTTCAGAAAAACAGTGCATAAGCAGGAAATTCTTACACATGCACTGATAACCAAAGTTTAAGAAACTGTGTTTAAAGATTGTTTTCAGAGCTTGACATTTTTTAACTGCCTTTGCTTAAATGTTAAGATTTTATGAAAATACGGTTTTCATAAAGATTTTAAAGAAAACTTGACAAAGGTTTGTCAAGAATAATTGAAATACGCCGGGTCCTATGGTGACAACTATAGGACAGTTAGTAACCGGAAGGTTACCTAATTTTATTGGGCCAATAAGTTAGGTTACTTATAGTAACCATTGAGATACCCGAGATAGTGGGTTGGGCCTAATAAGATTAGTAACCTAATACTATTTAAGAATGGTTGGGCTTAGTACCCAAGGTTACCAGAAGTAACCTAGCATGATGCTGGTTAAGTATGTTGGGCCATGACCCTAGGGTTACGGCAAGTAACCAAACAAGCTATCGTAAGTTGTTATAGGAGGGAACATATAATATAACTAAGGCTACTCACAAATGTTGGTTAGGACACCAACATTTAATGATTATGATTTATGGTAAGATAGAATGTCTATGGCTCTTATCTTACGTCCTGTTTGGAAACAGGAGTAGGAACTGTTGTCGTGCCATGATTGGACGATTAACCAAGAGCATAGGACGAAAGTAAGTACAACTCCGCCTACAGCATGGGCAAAATGTTTTTAAAACATGTTTTTCATACGTTGATACGCACGATTTATGTTATGGTATGAGATTTATGTTATGATGTTATGATATGAGGTTTACGTGATATGCTATGCTATGATGCCATGTTATGAGGTTATGGTTATGCTATGATGCCATGTTATGAGGTTATGTTATGATGCTATGATGCTATGTTATGAGGTTCATGTTATGATGTTTATGTTATGGCTTATGTTAAGTTATGTTATACGTTTAATATAGTGACATCATGTAGTATGTTCACTAATATTTAACTACATGGTAAGAATACATTTTAAGACAAGCTAAGGTCATTGTGTCGTACTGACTTGCCACGATGGCGGGTTTAAACGGTTTAGTCTATGGTTTGGGTTGAACTGGATTGGCTGCCCCAATTACTCCATGTTAAACAGTTTGTTTCATGGTTTGAGTTGGATTGGATTGCCTGCCTCCAACCACTCCATAGCTATGGACCACGATACGTGCACACATGACATGTAAGCAAATAGAATCAAGATAATGTTAGAAAAGTTTAATTGATTCACAAGAAAGCATAATTGGTTCATGCATTCTTTTATGAAAAATGTTTTGCGGATTGAACGTTGTGCTTACTGAGCTTTAGCTCATTACTTACGTTCATGCTGTAGGTTAGCTACCTACTGGCAATCCTTGATGCAAGACTGTGAAGGCTGGCGCTACAGACTGTGAAATGTGGGATGGACACTGCCACGCGTTTTGTAAAATTATGTTATGTAAAATATGTTTTGAAAAATGTATTTGAAAAAAATGTGTTTTATGATATGTTGAGATAGTATGAGCAAGTGATGATTTTCAAGAAGAAAACTATTTTTAAGAAATTGTTTTCAAGAACGAGTTAAAGAATGGTTTTCAAGGATGATGGCAAGCAAGTTGCCTCGTGTTGTACCGACCCACACTAGGTTGGGTTTGGTCCACGATATGAATATGTTAGCTTTCGATATGAGTATGAAAGCTTGGTACTCGAGTGAGTATATATGATTATGTATGAGAATAAGTTATGTTCAGAGTAAGAAAAGAAAAGAAAAAAAAATTTTACTCCGAATTTTCCGCAAGTTTAAAAGCTTTTTAAAGTAAGTAAGTAAGGTAACGGCCCACGTCTGCGCAGTAGGACTAGGACGCCCCTACGCGTGACGTTAGTCGGGGCGTTACAGAGATGGTATCAGAGCAAGTTTTTCTGCCATCCAGTTTCACAGTTCTGCCGCCAAAGCCACAGTTTTGCAAGTAAGTTTTCTTACTCTAGTTTAGTTAGAGTAACAAGTAGCTATGAGAGGTCATAGTTTAGAATAGTAAAGATATGAACCTGGTGTAAAACCCGGGTACGATTGAAGAAAACCGCAAAACTTCATTGGCATCCGAAGGAATGGAGTCACGCATCTTCGATGGGATTCAAGAAACGGCTGCATTTGCTGAGTAGCTGCATGATATGGAGACGATACATCAGTTGTGTTGCAGCTTGGCGCATTTATTCAGATGAGTCTATGGGCTATGATTGCCAGTGGATCAGAGTTGCGCAGCGAAAGCATGGCAGATAAGCTGAGCCTGCGATATGATATGATGAGATTGCGATGAATCTCTAGTATGATATGTTAAGATATGGATGAAGGAATGAGTGTAGACATGTAGAGAATTAGAATTAGAAACTAGAAAATGGTTCGTTGCTGGTACAACTGAACCAATTTCTGCAAGAGCCTCATCTTGCAATTATGATAGCCAAGTCATGATGATAAATGCTAGAATAGCAATAAGAAATGAACAAGGCTTCGAGATCAGATAGCCTATCGCCTTACCTGAGTAGGGTGATAATTTGGAAATTTTCATTTAAGAAATAAGCTAGATGCTATAGGACTTAAGTTTCGTGGTTGTGAAACTTATGCTTCCATAAAAATGATAATAGGTATGAAAAGATGTTTGGTAGTGCCTTGATTGGTGGTAATATCAAGGCAATACACAAAGAATAAGTTGAATGATGGCTATCAGTATGACGATGAAATTAAGGATATGATCCCTCAGTAAGGGAAATTATGTAATAATTGGGAATTTTTAGACATTCCTAAGGATTACGATCTTGTTCCGTGAAGGAAAAGTTAGAAGCAATGAGAGAAGCTTCTACTATCTAGCAAGCAGCTAGGCGATAAGATATAAGTATGCCATCTATTGCATCACTCGAACGATATTATGTTCCTCAATTATGGACTTTGAAAGAATTCAAAGGAAATATTTTTATAAAAGATGCTTAAATCTTGAGCTCATGCTTGAAAGAATCCCTCATGTTATGTAATTCAGCCGAATCCTTGAGGAATAATTCCAAGATAGGGGCTGTTATGAACAGTAAGGGTTCCAAGATAGGAGCCGTTATGTTCGTTAAATGACCGAATCCTTGAGGGACAAGTCCCAAGATAGGGGTCATAGGCCGAATCCTTGAGGGACAAGTTCCAAGAACGGGATGAGTTCCAAGAAAGGGGCCATTATGATAAGAAAAGGGTTCTAATAGCATCAGATCAAGGTTCAAGAAAGAAGCTATTTTTAAGATATGTTTTCCAAGTGTGAAAAAAATTATAAAGTATGAAACGTTTTTCATGTATGAAAAAGTTATATGATAAGATATGTTTTCCAAGTGTGGAAAAATTTTAAAGTATAAAACGCTTTTCATGTACGAAAAGTTATATGATAAGAAATATTTTTCGAACATGGCAAGTTATATGATATACTTGCTCAAATTTTATGAAAATAGTTCATGTGATGCAATAGGAACGGAAAGTATGATAGCATGAAAGTATGTAAGTATGTAAGTATGTAAGGAAGTATGCAAGTATGTGAGTATGAATGTATGTAAGTAAGAAGTTATGCAAGTATGTAAGTATGAACGTATGATAGTATGAAGTAAGAATGAATGAAAGTATGTTAGCATGATATGAAAGTAAGAGTATGGTTCTAGATAAGAGACATAATCCCATTAAAGTATAAAAATGGGAATATGAATAAGTTATGATAGATCAATCGTGGATTTGAACAAAAGCCACTTAGAATTATCCGAATTTTCGAGGACGAAAATTTCTTTAAGGGGGGTAGAATGTAATACCCGAAATTTTGATGAACTTATAATTTCCTTTTAGACAAGGAAAATTTCAAGTTTGAATCTTGTATGTCGATATGAAACTCACGATCTGAGTTAAATATCAGTATATGTTTGAGTTCTCGTTTAATTAGTTATGAGACTCAATAAGCAGTTTGCTTAGTTATTAATGCTACCCTTGAGTAAAAAGAGAAGGAAAATTCTATGATTTCATGCTGGTAAAATTTTGACCGAAAAAGTCAAAATTGACCGAAAAGTCAAAAGGTTGACCAGGAAGGTCAAATAGATGAAGGTGCTGAGATACGGCAAAGCAGTATGGAATTATACTGCGGCAAACCTTCATTACGGACAATGTAGCAAGCATAAGCTATGAGACCACCGTAGAAAAATCAAGCACACTAGGTATAGTATGAAGGGCAAGAAAGGTTCCAAGAAATAAGAAAAATTTTATACTGTTCATTTTTACACAGATAAATTTTGGACTGTAGTACAGTGTAAAATACTGTTATTAGTTAATAACAGTATTAGAAATATCTGTGTAGCATAAAAATGGACTGCATTTTAAAGGAAAGGCCAAACAAGGCCTTATGGTGACATCACCTTGATGACATCACCTTATCTTGAATTTATGACATCATAATTGATTAAAGAAAAATTGGAAAATTCCTAGGATGACACCTAGCTAGATGGCCGGCCATTTTGGAGGGTATTTGTGCAAAAATTTGTGCAAATACTTGCTTCTTGAAGGACTATTTTGTAATTTTGAAAAGTTTCAAAAACCTCTATAAATAGGGGTGCATTTTATTCAAAAAAATCAGAAAATTGGGAGAGGTTCTGCCCATTTTCCAGCCCCAAAAACCGTCCTTGATCAGCCAAGAAAAACAAAACCGAAACCCAAAGGAAAAAATTGGAATGGCCGGATTTTGTGAGGAAGAAAAGAAAGAGTGGAAAAAAAATTGGAAACCCATATTTTTCTGGCTTGAATGGCCGGCTGTGGGTTAGCAAGAAAAAGCAGAAAAAGTGAGCTAGAGTGTTTGGATTTTCAAGTAGGAAATCAAAGAAAAAGTTGAGAAAAAATTGGTACCCATTGGAGGCCAAGTGGCCGGCCATGGGAGAGGAAGAGAAAGGAAAATAGAAAAGTGCAGAAAATGGTTTAGGGACAGCCGGATTTTTGAGGGAAGATCCACCAAATGACCAACAAGTTTTTGTGCTCATTGGAGGAGCCAAAACCGGATTTAGGCAGCCAAGGAGATAGGGCAGAAAAATGCACCAAACCTCTAGCCTAGCCTTGTGTGCACCGAGGTAATCTCCGTTGATCTTAAGCTTTTCGTTTAAGCTTTAAATTTGGGAAATTTAAATGTATTTCCAGCATTGGATGTAAGAGCATAAGCTCACCTTTTAGTGCTTGATTGTGCATGAATAGGGTGGTGGTCTCTAGTTTACATTTTTGACGCATGTTTATGGGTTTTTGAGTTTGCCTACTAAGTGTTTGTTGTATGTTCCCATAGAATTAAGATTGAATGTATGATTTTGTGATTGATGGAATGGAACGTTAGAAACGATTGCATGTGTGACTTTAGGCTCCCGCTGTGGTCGGTTGAGGTAGCGTGCACGTTTTAGGACGTAAAACGAAATTATGAACCGAAACTGCCAGTCTCGGGTCAAGACTGGGCAGTGTTCTGGAAATGGTATTTTGAGGTCCTTAGAGGCCGAATTTGAAGAAACTCAAAACTACAAAGTTGTAGATAATGATTTTTCCTAGAGGGCATCGCGGACCGTTTTTCAAAATAAGGCTCCAATGGCCTTCGTTTTTACGAAAATCCGAGGCTAATCTGCCCAGACCTAGTCTACACGTCCAGTAAGTTTCAAATTAAAACTGACAAGAATCCAAGCAGAACTGGGTTTTCCTCAAAACATGAAAGTTGTAGTATTATCCGAGATCTACAACTTTTATGAAGAAAGTTTTATCAAATTATGAACAGATTTTAAAGTACAATTTGATTCCCAAAACGGTGCAGGAAACAGAAATTCCAGCACTGGATTTTCAGAAAAACAGTGCATAAGCAGGAAATTCTTACACATGCACTGATAACCAAAGTTTAAGAAACTGTGTTTAAAGATTGTTTTCAGAGCTTGACATTTTTTAACTGCCTTTGCTTAAATGTTAAGATTTTATGAAAATACGGTTTTCATAAAGATTTTTAAAGAAAACTTGACAAAGGTTTGTCAAGAATAAATAAATGAAATACGCCGGGTCCTATGGTGACAACTATAGGACAGTTAGTAACCGGATAGGTTACCTAATTTTATTGGGCCAATAAGTTAGGTTACTTATAGTAACCATATGAGATACCCGAGATAGTGGGTTGGGCCTAATAAGATTAGTAACCTAATACTATTTAAGAATGGTTGGGCTTAGTACCCAAGGTTACCAGAAGTAACCTAGCATGATGCTGGTTAAGTATGTTGGGCCATGAACCCTAGGGTTACGGCAAGTAACCAAACAAGCTATCGTAAGTTGTTATAGGAGGGAACATATAATATAACTAAGGCTACTCACAAATGTTGGTTAGGACACCAACATTTAATGATTATGATTTATGGTAAGATAGAATGTCTATGGCTCTTATCTTACGTCCTGTTTGGAAACAGGAGTAGGAACTGTTGTCGTGCCATGATTCGGACGATTAACCAAGAGCATAGGACGACAAGTAAGTACAACTCCGCCTACAGCATGGGCAAAATGTTTTTAAAACATGTTTTTCATACGTTGATACGCACGATTTATGTTATGGTATGAGATTTATGTTATGATGTTATGATATGAGGTTTACGTGATATGCTATGCTATGATGCCATGTTATGAGGTTATGGTTATGCTATGATGCCATGTTATGAGGTTATGTTATGATGCTATGATGCTATGTTATGAGGTTCATGTTATGATGTTTATGTTATGGCTTATGTTAAGTTATGTTATACGTTTAATATAGTGACATCATGTAGTATGTTCACTAATATTTAACTACATGGTAAGAATACATTTTAAGACAAGCTAAGGTCATTGTGTCGTACTGACTTGCCACGATGGCGGGTTTAAACGGTTTAGTCTATGGTTTGGGTTGAACTGGATTGGCTGCCCCAATTACTCCATGTTAAACAGTTTGTTTCATGGTTTGAGTTGGATTGGATTGCCTGCCTCCAACCACTCCATAGCTATGGACCACGATACGTGCACACATGACATGTAAGCAAATAGAATCAAGATAATGTTAGAAAAGTTTAATTGATTCACAAGAAAGCATAATTGGTTCATGCATTCTTTTATGAAAAATGTTTTGCGGATTGAACGTTGTGCTTACTGAGCTTTAGCTCATTACTTACGTTCATGCTGTAGGTTAGCTACCTACTGGCAATCCTTGATGCAAGACTGTGAAGGCTGGCGCTACAGACTGTGAAATGTGGGATGGACACTGCCACGCGTTTTGTAAAATTATGTTATGTAAAATATGTTTTGAAAAATGTATTTGAAAAAAATGTGTTTTATGATATGTTGAGATAGTATGAGCAAGTGATGATTTTCAAGAAGAAAACTATTTTTAAGAAATTGTTTTCAAGAACGAGTTAAAGAATGGTTTTCAAGGATGATGGCAAGCAAGTTGCCTCGTGTTGTACCGACCCACACTAGGTTGGGTTTGGTCCACGATATGAATATGTTAGCTTTCGATATGAGTATGAAAGCTTGGTACTCGAGTGAGTATATATGATTATGTATGAGAATAAGTTATGTTCAGAGTAAGAAAGAAAAGAAAAAAAAATTTTACTCCGAATTTTCCGCAAGTTTAAAAGCTTTTTAAAGTAAGTAAGTAAGGTAACGGCCCACGTCTGCGCAGTAGGACTAGGACGCCCCTACGCGTGACGTTAGTCGGGGCGTTACAGAGATGGTATCAGAGCAAGTTTTTCTGCCATCCAGTTTTACAGTTCTGCCGCCAAAGCCACAGTTTTGCAAGTAAGTTTTCTTACTCTAGTTTAGTTAGAGTAACAAGTAGCTATGAGAGGTCATAGTTTAGAATAGTAAAGATATGAACCTGGTGTAAAACCCGGGTACGATTGAAGAAAACCGCAAAACTTCATTGGCATCCGAAGGAATGGAGTCACGCATCTTCGATGGGATTCAAGAAACGGCTGCATTTGCTGAGTAGCTGCATGATATGGAGACGATACATCAGTTGTGTTGCAGCTTGGCGCATTTATTCAGATGAGTCTATGGGCTATGATTGCCAGTGGATCAGAGTTGCGCAGCGAAAGCATGGCAGATAAGCTGAGCCTGCGATATGATATGATGAGATTGCGATGAATCTCTAGTATGATATGTTAAGATATGGATGAAGGAATGAGTGTAGACATGTAGAGAATTAGAATTAGAAACTAGAAAATGGTTCGTTGCTGGTACAACTGAACTAATTTCTGCAAGAGCCTCATCTTGCAATTATGATAGCCAAGTCATGATGATAAATGCTAGAATAGCAATAAGAAATGAACAAGGCTTCGAGATCAGATAGCCTATCGCCTTACCTGAGTAGGGTGATAATTTGGAAATTTTCATTTAAGAAATAAGCTAGATGCTATAGGACTTAAGTTTCGTGGTTGTGAAACTTATGCTTCCATAAAAATGATAATAGGTATGAAAAGATGTTTGGTAGTGCCTTGATTGGTGGTAATATCAAGGCAATACACAAAGAATAAGTTGAATGATGGCTATCAGTATGACGATGAAATTAAGGATATGATCCTCAGTAAGGGAAATTATGTAATAATTGGGAATTTTTAGACATTCCTAAGGATTACGATCTTGTTCCGTGAAGGAAAAGTTAGAAGCAATGAGAGAAGCTTCTACTATCTAGCAAGCAGCTAGCGATAAGATATAAGTATGCCATCTATTGCATCACTCGAACGATATTATGTTCCTCAATTATGGACTTTGAAAGAATTCAAAGGAAATATTTTTATAAAAGATGCTTAAATCTTGAGCTCATGCTTGAAAGAATCCCTCATGTTATGTAATTCAGCCGAATCCTTGAGGAATAATTCCAAGATAGGGCTGTTATGAACAGTAAGGGTTCCAAGATAGGAGCCGTTATGTTCGTTAAATGACCGAATCCTTGAGGGACAAGTCCCAAGATAGGGGTCATAGGCCGAATCCTTGAGGGACAAGTTCCAAGAACGGGATGAGTTCCAAGAAAGGGGCCATTATGATAAGAAAAGGGTTCTAATAGCATCAGATCAAGGTTCAAGAAAGAAGCTATTTTTAAGATATGTTTTCCAAGTGTGAAAAAAATTATAAAGTATGAAACGTTTTTCATGTATGAAAAAGTTATATGATAAGATATGTTTTCCAAGTGTGGAAAAATTTTAAAGTATAAAACGCTTTCATGTACGAAAAGTTATATGATAAGAAATATTTTTCGAACATGGCAAGTTATATGATATACTTGCTCAAATTTTATGAAAATAGTTCATGTGATGCAATAGGAACGGAAAGTATGATAGCATGAAAGTATGTAAGTATGTAAGTATGTAAGGAAGTATGCAAGTATGTGAGTATGAATGTATGTAAGTAAGAAGTTATGCAAGTATGTAAGTATGAACGTATGATAGTATGAAGTAAGAATGAATGAAAGTATGTTAGCATGATATGAAAGTAAGAGTATGGTTCTAGATAAGAGACATAATCCCATTAAAGTATAAAAATGGGAATATGAATAAGTTATGATAGATCAATAGTGGATTTGAACAAAAGCCACTTAGAATTACCCGAAATTTTGATGAACTTATAATTTCTTTTTAGACAAGGAAAATTTCAAGTTTGAATCTTGTACGTCGATATGAAACTCACGATCTGAGTTAAATATCAGTATATGTTTGAGTTCTCGTTTAATTAGTTATGAGACTCAATAAGCAGTTTGCTTAGTTATTAATGCTACCCTTGAGTAAAAAGAGAAGGAAAATTCTATGATTTCATGCTGGTAAAATTTTGACCGAAAAAGTCAAAATTGACCGAAAAGTCAAAAGGTTGACCAGAAAGGTCAAATAGATGAAGGTGCTGAGATACGGCAAAGCAGTATGGAATTATACTGCGGCAAACCTTCATTACGGACAATGTAGCAAGCATAAGCTATGAGACCACCGTAGAAAAATCAAGCACACTAGGTATAGTATGAAGGGCAAGAAAGGTTCCAAGAAATAAGAAAAATTTTATACTGTTCATTTTTACACAGATAAATTTTGGACTGTAGTACAGTGTAAAATACTGTTATTAGTTAATAACAGTATTAGAAATATCTGTGTAGCATAAAAATGGACTGCATTTTAAAGGAAAGGCCAAACAAGGCCTTATGGTGACATCACCTTGATGACATCACCTTATCTTGAATTTATGACATCATAATTGATTAAAGAAAATTGGAAAATTCCTAGGATGACACCTAGCTAGATGGCCGGCCATTTTGGAGGGTATTTGTGCAAAAATTTGTGCAAATACTTGCTTCTTGAAGGACTATTTTGTAATTTTGAAAAGTTCAAAAACCTCTATAAATAGGGGTGCATTTTATTCAAAAAATCAGAAAATTGGGAGAGGTTCTGCCCATTTTCCAGCCCCAAAAACCGTCCTTGATCAGCCAAGAAAAACAAAACCGAAACCCAAAGGAAAAAATTGGAATGGCCGGATTTTGTGAGGAAGAAAAGAAAGAGTGGAAAAAAAAAATTGGAACCCATATTTTTCTGGCTTGAATGGCCGCTGTGGGTTAGCAAGAAAAAGCAGAAAAGTGAGCTAGAGTGTTTTGGATTTTCAAGTAGGAAATCAAGAAAAAGTTGAGAAAAAATTGTACCCATTGGAGGCCAAGTGGCCGGCCATGGGAGAGGAAGAGAAAGGAAATAGAAAAGTGCAGAAAATGGTTTAGGGACAGCCGGATTTTGAGGGAAGATCCACCAAATGACAACAAGTTTTTGTGCTCATTGGAGACCAAAACCGGATTTAGGCAGCCAAGGAGATAGGGCAGAAAAATGCACCAAACCTCTAGCCTAGCCTTGTGTGCACCGAGGTAATCTCCGTTGATCTTAAGCTTTTCGTTAAGCTTAAATTTGGGAAATTTAAATGTATTTCCAGCATTGATGTAAGAGCATAAGCTCACCTTTTAGTGCATTGATTGTGCATGAATAGGGTGGTGGTCCTAGTTTACATTTTTGACGCATGTTTAATGTGCTTTTTGAGTTTGCCTACTAAGTGTTTGTTATATGTTCCCATAGAATTAGATTGAATGTATGATTTTGTGATTGATGGAATGGAACGTTAGAAACGATTGCATGTGTGACTTTAGGCTCCCGCTGTGGTCGGTTGAGGTAGCGTGCACGTTTTAGGACGTAAAACGAAATATATGAACCGAAACTGCCAGTCTCGGGTCAAGACTGGGCAGTGTTCTGGAAATGGGTATTTTGAGGCTTAGAGGCCGAATTTGAAGAAACTCAAAACTACAAAGTTGTAGATAATGGTTTTTCCTAGAGGCATCAGCGGACCGTTTTTTCAAAATAAGGCTCCAATGGCCTTCGTTTTTACGAAAATCCGAGGCTAATCTGCCCAGACCTAGTCTACACGTCCAGTAAGTTTTCAAATTAAAAACTGACAAGAATCCAAGCAGAACTGGGTTTTCCTCAAACATGAAAGTTGTAGTATTATCCGAGATCTACAACTTTTATGAAGAAAGTTTTATCAATTACGAACAGATTTTAAAGTACAATTTGATTCCCAAAACGGTGCAGGAAACAGAAATTCCAGCACTGGATTTTCAGAAAAACAGTGCATAAGCAGGAAATTCTTACACATGCACTGATAACCTAAGTTTAAGAAACTGTGTTTTAAAGATTGTTTTCAGAGCTTGACATTTTTTAACTGCCTTTGCTTAAATGTTAAGATTTTATGAAAATACGGTTTTCATAAAGATTTTAAAAAACTTGACAAAGGTTTGTCAAGAATAAATAAAATGAAATACGCGGGTCCTATGGTGAACACTATAGGACAGTTAGTAACCGGATAGGTTATCCTAATTTTATTGGGCCAATAAGTTATGGTTACTTATAGTAACCATAGAGATCCCGAGATAGGTGGGTTGGGCCTAATAAGATTAGTAACCTAATATTAGTATGGTTGGGCTAAAAAGGGAAGTAACCAGTAATAGTTAGTGATGTGTGGGCCGTTGGGCCCATAGAACGGGTTACGGCAGAGTAACCAACAGCTATCGTAAGTTGTTATAGGAGGGAACATATAATATAACTAAAGGCTACTCATAAATGTTGGTTAGGACACCAACATTTAATGATTATGATTTATGGTAAGATAGAATGTATGGCTCTTATCTTACGTCCTGTTGAAACAGGAGTAGGAACTGTTGTCGTGCCATGAGTTTGGACGATAAACCAAGAGCATAGACGACTAAGTAAGTACAACTCCGCTACAGCATGGGCAAAATGTTTTTAAAAATGTTTTTCATACGTTGATACGCACGATTTATGTTATGGTATGAGATTTATGTTATGATGTTATGATATGAGGTTTACGTGATATGCTATGCTATGATGCCATGTTATGAGGTTACGTTTATGCTATGATGCCATGTTATGAGGTTATGGTTATGCTATGATGCCATGTTATGAGGTTATGTTATGATGCTATGATGCTATGTTATGAGGTTCATGTTATGATGTTTTGTTATGGCTTATGTTAAGTTATGTTATACGTTTAATATAGTGACATCATGTAGTATGTTCACTAATATTTAACTACATGGTAAGAATACATTTTAAGACAAGCTAAGGTCATTGTGTCGTACCGACTTGCCACGATGGCGGGTTTAAACGGTTTAGTCTATGGTTTTGGGTTGAACTGGATTGGCTGCCCCAATTACTCCATGTTAAACAGTTTGTTTCATGGTTTGAGTTGGATTGGATTGCCTGCCTCCAGCCACTCCATAGCTATGGACCGAACGTGCACACATGACATGTAAGCAAATAGAATCAAGATAAATGTTAGAAAAGTTTAATTGATTCACAAGAAA
>JAINRH010000343.1:0-12293 GCA_025413025.1 Ficus hispida
TTATCTTTTATATTTATAGTTTTTAAATAATTCATATTACAATATTTATATAAAAAATTACATGTAAATAAGTTAATAGTTACAAGATACGGAATAAAATGTTAAAACTGCCTTTTTTGAAGAGCAATAATCATGTTAAAATATAAGAGTGGGGGAATGAAAAGTGTTCTTAGGGGGGGAAAAAAAAGAGGAAAAAAAAAAGATGAAATCAGTTGAGTTGGGGGAAAAAAAAGTTATGTTAATGGTCTAATCAGAGCTATGCTTTAATGTGCCAACGTCTTTCCCATTAGCTGAGATACTTCACACACACACACACACACACATATATATATATATATATATAATTTTTTTTTTCTAAAAATAACAATGTACTACAAGAAATTGGTTTTCTTCTTTAGGCTTTAATGTGTTCACATATAGAGTAATTGGTCAAAATTATTTTTGAACACTTTATAAAGTAATAATTTGATACCCATTTTTTTAATTTTGATATTAAAAAAAAACCCCCCAATCAAACTCTTATAGTGTATGACAATTAAAGTCCTTCTGTCAAATTGTGTTAAGTTTTTCACAAGAAAATTGCACGTAACTCATCAAATGAGGTCATTTTGAGGTTAAAAAGACTCAAAATGCTTCTTATGTAACCAAGACGCATGCAGCAAAAAAAAAAAAAAAAAAAAAAAAAAAAAAAAAAAAAACTAGTGATTTGATTGGTTTCACCAACTCCAATCTAAAAAAAAATGTTAGGGTTTGATTGAAAAAAAGTTTAGGGGTTTTTGAAAGCAGTTCGGTGCTTGCTTTTTTTTTTTTAAGAGTTTTTTTTAATTATATAAAATATCCCCTCATATTAGATCACATGTCTTTTACATAACTCATTCTATTAAAACATAACACGAATGGGTAAAATGACCATGATTATCAACATATTTTAAGAGTTCAGGGATGGTCGAATTGTCACTTCTAAGAATTTATGGACTATTTTGACTAATTACTCTTACATATATGTTTGTGAAACAACACTTGTAACACAAGAGTGATGACATGTAATACTAAATGTATATATTTTTTTAAATAAGTTCGGGGGAGAAAAAATTTCCCCTCTCAAATTTATTACTATAAAAAGAAAAATTAAAATATAAATAAAGAAATTTAGAATCCTACCTTAAAGGCAAAACAAACAAAGATAAAAGACAAAATGAAATGGTACTAATATGTATTTACTAAACTGTAAAGAAATATAATAAAAAATATTCTAGTGTTCACTTACATATTAGATGGGTGTAATAAAAACATTTTAATCCAATTACCTGTCTATTAGAATAACTTGTAGAAAATAAAGAACACGGGGATTATTGTATGAAGGTTTATTTTCAATGTGATCAAGACTCTGCTCTCTTTGGTGTTGAGAGACTTTTCACTATGCATAGAAAATTACAGAGAAAGCTATATGAGTGTCGAATAACAATTAGGCTTAATCAAGTTTCATTCTTATTTATATGCCCTTGAATATAAATTATAAGAAAATAAAAAATAAATTATATTTATCTTTTTTTTTTAATTGCTTTTTGATCTTGTAAAATCTCCTAGTTGACCTTTTAGCTGCCAAGTCCCTGTTTAATTACCATTAACACCTGTGGTTAACTCCTCGTCACAATCGAGGAAAAACTCCAGGTCGCCGACGAGCATTAACTCTATTGCAGGAAAAAAAAAAAAACTACCTTTTTTTTAATTCAGTAATTGGTGTAAAATTACTGTTAAGCTATACTTACAACCACAAAACTTACTATTTTTTAAAATTACAAGTCACGTCATGCACACCCTTTATACTATATTATGTTACATCATATTGATCTTAATGTATACTAATATACCACCTACCTCCTTCTGGGTATAATAACTTTGGACTGACAAGATAATAACAGCAAAAATTTTCCACAGTATAGCATTATCAAACTAGCCCTAAATTAACCTTGGCTCCATTGGGCATTCCTTCTGTGATTTTCTGCGGCTTCTTTCGGTTAAACAATTAATCTTTGTTGCATGATTCTATTATGATTTTTAATTATGTAAAAGTACATTTTAGTGGCTACATTGGCAATATTACTATTTAAGTATAGTAAATACTAGAAAGTGAAATGAATTGTTTTTCATAGCACCACTTAATAGATGTGTAAACATTAAATAGAAGCCTCCAAAAGAAGCCAAAGAAAATCAAGCAAATTTTAAAGTTTAATAGAGAAATTGTTCTTCGAGCATGTAATATTGATGAGGTTGTACAATTCTACATAGAATCAGGCAATAAAGATTAATTTGATGTTGGATTTTGAAGACAGATGCATGTCAAGCTACTTCTGGATGCTACAACTTGCCCTACCTTTGCTAGTGAGTTCTTCTCCTTACGCTAGCAAAACAATTTTCCATTCACCTAATATAAACCAATTGATTTCCCCTTGAATTTTCTTTTTTCTTTGCTATGTATTTAGAAGTACAAGAAAATAAGACCACCCTTTGAAAGGAAATAGAAATGTTTGCCTTTATGCCTTCAACCTCGAGACAAGTTATTGATGTAAATCCGATTTTTTTTAGGGGAAAAAATGGATATTAAAACTTTTTGTTTTTGTCTCACATTTTTTTTTTTTTTTTTTTTTTCACAATTGGCAATCTTTGTTCATCAAGAGCATGGGAATTGGTAATTGGAATTTGAGCGTGGCCAGCATTCTAGTTCAGCCACTTGATGCAATTTTTAGGAGAGGTTTGTATGTGGCATATCATCTAGTAAACCACAAATCCACACAAAATTTGGGCAGTAGCAATTTTGCTAAGGATTTGGTAAAGCATCTTTTATTTTTGGAAACTTGCAAGTAGCCGATCAGAACAATAACTCGCTTTCCTTGACAAATGTCTATCTTCCTTCCCTATTTGCTCCCACTTCTCACCCCTCTGTAGGGAGAGAATATTATGGGACTTGAAGCAAGCCCAAACACTTTTCAACATTTTTATACATTTATTTACTATAAATTATGCAATTTTTCAAGACATGAATCACCTAATTTACCAACCCAGCATCCAAAAAAACATAAAAAAGAACAAAGTGAAAACAAAACAGTGAAACTGCAGTCAAGAGAATATGTAACATGAATGAGCATTAAAACAATAACCAGAGGCATAAGAAATCAAGAAAACAAATGATAACACTATAGTAATAATTTCCGCGACATACATCGTCTTTACTGAGTACAAAAGACTAAAAAGTTAAGTCATTGTAAGTAGAACAACCTCAAAAGCAAGGGTTGGAGATCAACCTGAAGAAAGGATCATCGTAACACGGTCGTTTACGATACAAGACAAGGAGGATTAAAGTGCCATATAGGTCTTGGGAGAAATGTAAGGAATTTAAAGAAGTAAACTAGAGAAAAAAAAAACTGAAGGATCACCAAATTCACAACAATCACCAAGTCAAGATACCGAAGGAAGAAAAAAAGGCATTTTTTCTTCAAATATTAAAAACAACCTAAGTCATCTACTAAAGCCTACGGATCCAGTTCTTCACGTACGGCTGAAGCTTTCAGAAGGGAGTCATGTGCTCTATTTAGCATCGCCATCTTCACTCGTGTCCTCGCTTTTGCTACGGCTGCTGCTGCTGCCGCTGCTGTTTATATAAATTAATGAAAAAACTCAGTAACCTACTTTTACTCGGAGAATATAGAGAACTTCAGAGTAAGCTATGAGAATATCAAAATCACCGATTTTCATTAGGTTCTTCTCATACTACTGAGAATACATAAGGATTAAAGCATTTTTTTTAAGAACATAATTCCGTAAGGAAGAAAAAAGATGAGATTCACAATTAAACCAATAAGACTATCGGCCGCCACTGATGGTCCAGCCAAGCAAACAACTAAATATAACTACTTCAGCAAGCATTTAGAACAGTTTTGACTTCCGCAATCCTATAAATAAGATATATAACTACTACCATAAGGAAAAAGATTTTAATTTGAGGACAACAAAACTCCCCTTTATAACAGCTTTTTAAGAAGCTAAAAAGAACAGTCCTGATAAAAACATACGCGCAGCAATCCCACTCTGCATGTATAAACAATATTCCCACACAAAAGAGTCGGATGCAAAGATTCACATAAATATCAAGGAAAATGTACAAAGAACAATCAAGTGCGGGTAAGAATCTACATCACTTATAAACATATATCTATATATATATATATATCAGTTAACATATATACAATAAAACCCAAAAGAACCGAGTTACCCTGTGTAGAACTTTGCAGGCCTAAAGACTTCCAAGCTACGGTCTTCATCATCCGTAAAGGGTATGTAGACCTTAGCTTCATAGAAGCGACCGTCCCAGCACTCCAATGTCAGATAGTGCAGAATTCCTGACACTAAAATTGTGTTCACTCTTACAATTTCACGTAGCTTTAGTTCAGCTCCCTGTATTGTATAACATTCAAAACAAAATTTAACAATTAATATATATATGTAAGTCTATCCATCTATACACACACACATATATAAATATATGGATGTATGATAGATTAACGCGAAACTCCATAGAAGATTATTCTTTTTCAGTGAGAAATCCAAACTATTGTCCCCCAAAAACCAATGACAAAGATTAAAGAAAAAAAATTTTTGTCACACACACTTATATATCACCTTAAGTCTGTTAAATTCTTGAATACCAAAATTGGCTGCAGCAACGACATAGTCAGACGATGTGGATTGGGGTCGAACTAGACCGCACAAGGTTGCCTTAGGAGGAACATCAACATCAAAACCCTGAAAAAAAAAAATTTAACAAGTTAAAGAATTTGAGACATTTAATTAAATTTGAAGGGAAAAAAAAACAAGTCTTTTACGAAAAAAATAATAATAAAAATAAAAAGTTACAGGTACCTCCGAAGCAATGGCTTTTTTCAAATATAGATATAAAGGCTTTTTATGAGAAAAAACCTCAGGGTCGCAAGTTTGAAACCACTGGCGCTGAACAGGATCAATATATTCATAATCCTTCTTTTCCATGTTTTAATTCAATCCCAATCCACCTACAAATTTATCATGAATTTCAACTTTAACGAAGCGGAAAAGCCCTGAACCGCTCATAATTGATACAATCACCCACACACATATAAACATAACAAATATGTATATATATATATATATATATATATATACAGAGTTCGTAACTAGAAATAATAAATATAATGATAATTGAAAATTACTTGAAACGTACCAGAAAGAAAAGGAGAAATCTGATCGGATTAAGCCTCTCGAATCGGGATGAAACGAAGGGGTCTGGTTGGCGTTGGGGGTGGAAGGGGCTCAAGCGTGGTTAGGGGGGGTCTGGCTCGAGCGCCAGGGGCAGGAGGAGTCTGGTCAGCGTCGGGAGTAAGGGTGCTCGGGCACCAGGGGGAAAGGGGGTATGGTTAACGACGGGGGTGGGGGGCCTCAAGCGCGATGGTGGGGGCCTAGCTTGAGCGCAAACGGGAGGGGGGTCTGGTCGGTGTCGGGGGTGGGGGTGGGGGTCGAGCGCGGTCAGCGTCCGAGGTGAGGGGGGCTCGAGCGCCGGGAGGGGGGGTGGGGGGAGAAGGGGGTCTAGTAGGCATCGGGGGTTGGGGGGGCATCTGGTATCGAGGGGGCACCTGGGTTAGATTAGATTTATGTTACATTAAAAGCATAAAAGATCTATTTTAAAAAGCATAAAAGATTTATTTTAATAAAAGCATAAAAGATCTATTTTAAAAAGCATAAAAGATTTATTTTAATAAAAGCATAAAAGATCTATTTTAATAAAAGTTACATTAGATTTATGTTTAAATAAATATTAAATTTAACTTGAATTTTATATGTTGTTGGAACTTAATCAAAGATTTTAACCTCAACAATTTTTTGTTAAGATAGATAAAAATGACCATTCATTTTATTAATTAATTAAAGACTCATGTACAAATAAAATGTCAAATTCCTTCAAAAACTCCATATTATTATTAATTGGAGATAGATTGATTTAGAATTATAAATTTATGGTGCAAATTAATTATTAACACTAGTCAAAAACAAAAATCCAATAACAACCTCTAACCTACTATAGTTTTTTCAAAAATCCAAAAACAACCTTCAAAAATAATATCAAACGAACCCTTAGCTATGGCGTATGAATTATCAGGACAATGGCTCAATTGAGGTGCGTTTAACTTTACGTGATTCTCAACATTGTTGTCCAATATCGTCCTTTTTCATTATAAACTTTGAATAGTACTTCGGACCTTATATTTTGTTTTAGAATCATATATATAATTATGGCTAAATTGAACATATAATCACGTTATATATTTTCGAAAAAAAGCAAATAACACAAATTTAAAAGTCATTGAACTAATAGACACAAAAAATTAACACTAAATTTATATGACATAAAATTAAACTAAAATTTTCTAAAATTTGTATCATTTGTGTTATGTTAATTAATAGATGAAATTTTCCAATAAAAGGAATTCAAATAATAAGAAACTGTACAGAGAGAAAAACGAGGACTTCAACATGATAGCATTGGCGTCAGTGACAAACCAATGTTATCAAACATAATAAACAATCATACTCGTAAAAAAAGTCACCGTAACGGAAAAGAAACAAAAGGTTAAAAATCTTTTTCTCCTAATTTGCAATCAAAATAGGCATGCAAACTAATATTTAGTTAGTCTAATATGCAAATTAAATCAACAAATTCTAAAAAAAATTTACCAAATTTTTTTACGTGAAAAACCCTTCAATTTGAAGGGGAAAAGCTATACGCTATATTAAAAACATCCAATAACAAAAATAATGAATACACCAAGTTTTTCTCGTTAGCCATTATAGATTTTCGACCCAATCTCTTTCTTTTTCATTTTTATTATTATTATTTTTTCTTTTTAACCTTTGCAACCCAACAGTTGGATACCATCTAAAGATGGATCTCCGGGACCGGTGTGTCAAAAAGTATAGGATACCAAGCCTTGATCACTATATGAGGGTCTAGGTGTATACGTCCGAATCCTTTTTGTCCCCACACGGTACCCCACGAGCTCTTAACTATATAGTAACCTAAAATATCTCCATCCTTGGCCTCTATTCCTTCCCCGGCAAGGAGAAATGCATGGTTTTGTAACTTCTTCTCATCAACCGCAACTTGTTGATAAATCTTCCATTGGTTGTCTCCAACCATTTCTGAAATTGATTTTTCGTCTATATAGGACCAGATAATCAAAGGATGAGATTGCAACACTGAACTCGTTTCTTTCAACCCATAAATCTTCCCAAACTCCTTTATCTTTAATCTGGGTCCCTGTTTCATTAAAAACCAAAAGGCTTATTTGTTTATAATAAACAAATTACTCACTAAAAAAAATAATAATAATAACATCCAATTTTAGATGACTTATATACTCACCTCAGGTTTCATCACATTTTTTTGGGGCTCACCAAGGTAAGGGCATTTTTCTTCCGTCACAATTCCATGGTCCCTAATGTACTCTAACGCACGTCGCGGGGTTGCTCTCTTACAAAAATTCAGTAGTTCTTGTGCTGACAACCTAATATCATGCTTAAATTTTTGCTTATACAATGACTCTACACAGTCCACCGTCGCTAACGCCCAGCAAGTATCTATCATTTATTACCCCCAAAAAAAAAAGTGTGAAATTATTATCAGGTATATATGTTACTTGCAATAAATATTATAGTTAAAAAAAAAAAACTTTTTTCGTGAAATACCATGGTTTCCTTGTCTCCTGGCCTCGGACAAAATACCACTGTCCCTCCAATCAATGGTGATTTTACTCACCACCGTACCTATTTTAATGACAACCGATGAAAATTAGTACAAGAACTTTAGAATTGAGAAGGTAGTCCTGACATTTCTCTTTTTGACAAAATATAACTCTACAAAGGGGTCATTTGGAGCAATCATTGGAAACGCAATTTCCAGAGCTCTCTCAAGTCTATATCTTTCTTTCTTTTAAATTTTCATGCAATTCAAAATTTAAAATATAACTTTCTTATTTCAAGTTGAAATGGCACGCACAATTCTCGTATCTAAATGTTCACAATCACGAGAAAAATGAAATAATATCTATATTGCATATTTTTTCTAATCACATTTCATATTTTTGTAATTTTCACTAAGTATAGTTCATTTCTAATTCACACTTTAACCAAACATACATTTCAATTCCAACTTACAAAACTTCAACTCCAACCATTGTTAAGCACCCTAAATATTTAGTTATAATTTATCTAATTATTTATGTGTTGTTTGATATTTTCATATATTGAAACTTAGATTATACTTATTTATACTACTAAATTTTAGAGTTATTCTCACTTTACACCTTGAATTTTTAAAACTATGACTTTACTCCCCTAAACTTTTAGTTTGTCTCACTTAAACCTTTTTATAAGAATCTTAGTTGAAAACAAATGGAAGGGGTTAAATAGGGGCTACTTCAAAATTTAGGGGGTAGAGTGAGATTTTTTTAAAATTCAGAGAGTAAAGTGTAAATGATGAATTTCAGGAAATGTAAATTTGATAAAATCTTAAAATACTTTAAAATCATTTTAAAAAATCTCAAAATTAAAAAAAAATCATGAAAATTAAAAGGACCTTCATCGACATTCTTTCTTTTCTTTGGGAGAGGCTTCGGCATGGTCGCAATGAACAGTAACCAACGCAAGATCTGTAAAAAATGGCGACACAATGTACATCATGCGTTAATAAGTATGGAAAACTAATACCTTCGGACGAAAAGTATACAAACGGGCAAACAAAATATACGTAAATATGTATGAATTGAATTGGTTGCATGAATTATATGTAAATATGTCTGGAATTAGTTCACATATTCATATTACATATTAGTTCACTTTTTAGTCATTTTATTTCAAAAAAAAAAAGGAACACGGAGAACGCTATTGCTTCATTCAATCCCTTTTTTTATTTTTATTTATATATTTTTTTTCTGGCTTGATATATATTTGCATCATCTCGGGTATACTAACAGCCAAACAAAAACAGAAAGAAAAGAATCAATAAAAATGAAATGTACACATCACACAGTAAATCAAAAACCATAGACGGGTTTTTAGGAGAGAGAAATTTAAACATATACCGATGAAAAACCCCAAGAAACAGAAGAATTAACCAGAAAGAACTATCATACGGGTTTTGAGGAGAGAGAGTAAAACAAATAGCGATGGAAATTAAAAATCCAAAGAAACAGAAGAATTAATCAAAAAGAAACACAAAACTATCGTTAGGGTTTTTAGGGGAGAGAGAAGAAAGAGTGAGTTCTTGAGGAACAAGTTTCGTTTCGGAGGAAAAAAGAAAAGAAAAGAAAAGGAAAAATAAAAGAAAAGAAAAGAAAGTAACTAGAAATAATGTAGTATTCTTACCAATACCAATGGAGCGAGATCAGACGAACAAGCAAAGGATGAGCGATCGACCTGGTTTATTTGAGACAAAAAATGAACTTGCAGAGAGAAACAAAGCTGGATTATTGAGAGAAAATTTGAAAACTTTGAGAGAGAGAGAGAGAGAAACAAAGCTGGGTTTATTAAGAGAAAAAATGAAATTGCAGAGAGACAGAGAGAGAGAAACAAAGCTGGCCGGTTTATTGAGAGAAAATTTGAAATTGTAAAGAGAGAGAGAGAGAGAGAAACAAAACTGGGCTATTGAGAAAAAAACTTGCAGAGAGAGAGAGAGAGAGAGAGAGTGTGAGTGAGGACGCACGACGTTAAAATATGGTCTTGACTTCAGGGACTGGAATCGGCAAAAGGAATAAAAAGTACAAAGGCCGCTCATGGCTGCCAAGGCAAGGCATGGCAAGGCAATGCAAGGCAAACGGGAAAAAAGAGCTGCCCGGCTCTGAAATAAAAATCCTGACATCCAATGATATCGCAGCACGTGTGGACAAGATGGTGGCATTTGAATTAAAACGTGCACTTGGCTGACCATGGCATCTGACGTTTTAATCTTGCTTATCAACTTATTTTACATGTCCTCCTTTGACTTTTTTTTTTTTTAATTACTAATTTCTAATTTAGAAATTAAAGAACTGATTACCATGCAATCCTCCTTTAAGTCCGTTTATCACACACACATACATATATAGATTTTTGCAATGCATTTTTTTCTTGGTTAATTCATGCACATATATGAGAATCTTTGGTCGCTTTTTTTTTTTTTTTTTCAAACAATTAAAGTTTTACCAAGTTAAAGCAAGGCAGGCATTAATATATATATGACTGTTGATCCTACTGCTCATGCCATTAAATTTCAGAATGATCTATATTCGAATGTTATAAAATAAAAATAATACTCGCACACACAACTTCTCTGGACATGCCGTAAATTTAACACATAATACAAACAAGGCAAAAAAAAAAAAAAAAAGATTTACTCGTACAAAATTTCTCCGTCTCTTAACCCATAAATATATTATGTAATTATCAGAGCATGATTTTAGGATGATTTCAAAACACCATAGATATACATATTTTAGTTATCAAGAAAGCTACTTATATTGAGTGAAAACTCATGGATAATTTTTGGGTTTATATGTTTTCCGTTCTACTGAACGCTTGGCGGTGGGGACCACCAAATATTTTTCGTACATGCAGCGAGCGAATTTTGTACTATTATTTACATGAGACAGGATTTCTCTCTCTCTCTCTCTCTCTCTCTCTTGCATGAAGCTTGGATTTCTCTCGCTCCCTCATGTGAATGCTGAATGAGAGAAAATTTAAATAACAATAACAAAAAATGTTTCTCATTTTGTTGGAGGACTAAATGATAATTGCATAGCAATACTACATTTTTTTTTATAAAATTAATAATGTAACATATAGTATATTATGGTCTATAGCATCTGCAAAAAGAAAAATTTAAAAATACATGGGAGAAAAAACAAAATAGTATTTTTGAAAAGAATAATTGCAAATTATAACAAAAAATTTTAAATATAATAATAAATAACGTAATGACATTTTTTTATCACATGATACTAAAAAAACTCCATTCTACTTCATCCTTTCTCTTTCTATTTTAACATGAAACTATGCACATAAATTTATTATTAAAAATTAATAATAAATCCGTAATTTTCTTTTTTAAAAAATCAAGGGTTTATCAGAAAATATATGTAATGATTTATCATGCTTTGAATAAAAAATCTGTTATAAATTTTAAAAATATCTACAAAATATTTTATTTACTGTATTTTTCCTGAATGAGCATACTACTATGCAAGCAAATCAAAGCATAAATCTGGTTTAGAAAACGTAACATGCGTTGATCAAAGAGCAATAGTGCAATAGTGCAAGTTGGATGATAATACTTAAAACACATGATGTGAACTAACTTTTTGTAGAACTTCTTGCTAATTAATTAATTAGCTTCTTATTTTTCTCTATTTCAAATAAACGTAAGTTATTTTACTCATTTACCCTCTGATAAAGCTCTGGTTTTAAAACGTCCGTTGGCAAAAGGACCTCAGTTGGAGTAAAATTAAGAGTTGAACTTGGGGACATAATTGCCGATATTAAAGGATAAAATTATCCAAATAGCCACCTTTTTTTATCCATTAACCAACATGATATAAATTATCCTATCTTGATAAACATGACACGAACTTTAATTTTATTTTTATGTCATATTGATCTAACGTCAAATTTTTATCTCAAAGGTGAGTGCAATAGTCTATAGCTTGTTTATTTGTTGTCTCAACACCAGGCGTGAATTTAACTGCAGTGTAAATATGATATTTTTTAAAAAAAATTTGTCAATTTGCTAATTTTAGTTTGTGAGATTGTCAATAAACTCCCCGAACAACACCTCAATTTGAGAATCACTCAATTGACTTTCCCCTAATGTTCTTTGTAAAAAGGAGAAAACACTTGAATGACACATAAAATTTAAAAAGTATTATACTGATATGATACAAATATTTAATACTAAACTAATATGTCACATAAATAAAATTAAAGTTTATATCATGTTGATAAAAAAAGATAACAAGACTGGAAAAAAATAATAATAACGAAAATAATTCGTTCTCGCTTTGGTATTTACTTATTATTAAATGAGACAATGGACAACAATTCAATTCACTCTCTAGTGGTTACTAAATATATAGATTGTAACCTTGTAATATAGTGACTAAAATGTACTTTAGACAATTAAAAAAATCAATGGCAAAATATAATGGAATCAGTAAGGATAAGTAAATTTGACACTC
>JAINRH010000344.1:0-14646 GCA_025413025.1 Ficus hispida
TAATCCTTTTTATTCCAATCTTAGACCTTATCTTAAAACGCGGAAGAGGAAACTAAAACAAATTCCAAAGTCATCTTCTACTTCTTGCTTATGTTCCTTATTACTAAAATTCAGCATCTCTTCATTCATTTGATACTCTCTAAATAGAGAAGAGCTGTGACTATCAATGTTTTTTTTTTTAATTGTTATATAATAGTGTTGAAAATCTCATATTTGAGATTTATGTCAAACATATATGTTATACAATATTACTTTTAATATTATTTCTAACTTTTAATTATGTTAAGCTTTAAAATTCGAGAAAATAAGATTATAGTATCATTTAAAATAATAAGAGTTAAATAAATAGTTGAAAAAGCTGAAATATCAACTAATGACAATATAATGTCAATTTAGCGTTTACAGTATTTGGTACAATTTACAACCAAATTGATTATATGATAATTTAACAACAAAGATTAAAAAAAAAAACCCCCCCCCCCATAAAAAGGGGTGAAAAACCCTTAAATTCAATTAAAAGGTTCAAAATTTAATATTTTTTTAAATTTATTTCAGAAGTTTTAAGCACAAAAGTCCATACATCTTGCTTTCCATTCAACGGAATCAAAATTCGACCGACCATTTTTTTTCCCCCCCTTTGAATCCACAACGAATTGTTCGAAGCAAATAACAAAAAGATGTATCGCTTTTCTTGCTCGATTACCCCATTAACAGAATTCAGATCCTCATGAACAGAAAGCTATAGTTCAAGGAGTTCAGACAAAGTAAAAGGAGTCAATAAATATTCACATAAAATTTATAGTCAACATTTCTAATTGAACTTTATCAAAACATAGGGTTACAAGGAATTAAAAAAAAAAAAAGGAAATTAAAAAAAAAAATACAGGGTCTGTACACCACCACCACAACTACACAATCCTCAAATATTTCCTCTCAGCCCAATAGTCCCCAACATATCCTTAATTCTATTTCTTCCCCCGTGAACAAAATAATAATAATAATAACAAAAAATTAAAAAAAATTGTGTAAATTACGAAATTCTCCCCAGACAGCTACCCTGTCAGTCAGATCACAACACCATCAAGTATACTTCTCGTCAACGGTGGACCTCACTTCACCAGAGCTAAGTAAGAGGTCCCGAGGATTCTGACTGGACATCGGAGGGGTCGCAGCTGGGGTCAGTGAGGGGGAGCTCGGAGAAGCTCCTCCATTTCTGACGTCGCCGGGCTTCTTCGATTTGGTGAAGCTATTGATAATCCCCCACAGAACCTGTCCTCTCTTGGGGGGAAGTTGAGGTTTGTTCTTGTTGTTCTCCATAACTCGGAATTGATCGGGAAGTCGCGGAAGACAAGAGGGGAATCGAATTACCGTGTTTCGGAATGGAATCGGAGTAACGAGTTTGAGAGAGAGAAAGAGATGAACTAGGGGTAATCAGGTACGGAAAAGATGGAATCAGAGGTGAGTTGGAAACAGGGGAATGGAAAAATAGGGATCGTGAAATTAGAGTATGATTCCGGTCGAGAGAGAGAGATTGGGTCGGCGTAAAGAAAACAGAGGGGAATCTAATTACTGTGTTTGGGAACGGAATCGGAGTACCGAGTTTGGAGAGAGAGAGAGAGAGATGAACTAGGGGTAACCGGATACCGAAAAGCTGGAATCAGAGGTGAATTGGAAACAGGGGAATGGAAAAAAAGGGATCGAGAAATCCGAGTATGATTCAGGTCAAGAGAGAGAGAGAAAGAGAGAGGGGTTTGGACTGCGTGGAGTGAAGAGAGTCTGAGAGAGAGAGAGAGAGAGAGGAGAGAGAGAGAGAGAGTATGCCGTGGAAACTGGAATAGCTTGAAATGGAAACTCGATGGGGAGTGGCTACCCCTATGGCCTATTTAATGGGAATAGCTTGAGGCTCAAGACTCCAACAGTGAAAGAGCAGATGACCCGGTTGCAGAGGATTATAGCCTCTTCATCATCTGCCTTCAATTCTGATCATCTTTAATTGCCGGTTACTACTTTCTCTCTCCCTCTTCTTTTTTTCTTTTTCCTTTTTTTTTTTTCACGGATAAAATTGAAAACGCACCTCAAAATCCAATTGATGAATGAGTTTGAGTTGAAAATTTTAAATTTTAATAACAATTTTTATTGATTTTTCAGAAAAGATAAAAAAAATTTTAAAAAAAAAATAAAAACTGAGATGAAAATTTTGATTTGAGATTGAATGCACGGAGTCTGAGTTCCAATTTAAGTAAAAATAAATAAATAAATAAATAAATTCATCATAAGTAAGAATATGGGATCATTCCGATTTCCCCAAGTGTAAGGGGGGCTGGGTGTAATATTCTTAGAAATTAATGAAGCTATTAAATTAAGCTCTTATCATAGGACATCCGCACGCGGTATTAGGATATTGAGTTCCATGTGAGTGTCCTTGTATATATATGTAATGTGTATACATGTATAATTTGTACGCAAATATGTTAATGTATGTATACGTGTATACATGGAAAGGATCTAGAATAAAGAAAATTGGGTACTTTCATGGAGTTTTAACTGAAGGGATTTAATTAAAAAAAATGTCAAGGAAATTGCAACAGATAGAAATGCTTACGTTTCATTTGGTGATTCAACTCAAATTTAAATTTTTCATATCAATTTTTATCTTTTTTCGAAAAGTCAACAAAATTATAATTAATTTTTAAAAAATTAATCAACTCCAACTTAAAAATTTCAACTCCAACAGTAACATCAAATGGAGGCTTAATCTTTGATGTCTTTTAGCTCGTTTGAAAAAAAAAAAAGTTTTATCAGTAAACTTGAAGTTTAAATCGAATTATTTCTGACTCAATTTTGACCCCTCTTCTTTATGTTTAATCTCCATTTCCTTTAGAGTTGAATTGTAAGAATGTTTCATTATAGATTCTCATTAACAGTACATAAAATCTCTTAATTTAATCCGCTGGTCTTTGGTAATTATCCATCCGAATATAAATTAAAATCACTGGCTTTTGTTCATTTTAAATGCAAATGACTTAACTGACTAGCCGCCATTAAACTACTTGTGGCAATAATATGCTTCTAGTTTTTCGTCTTTAATAAAGTATGGCTATTTTGTCTATATTTCTATCATTTTGACGTTAGATTCTTGTTTAATAATAGAAAAAATACTCAGTTCCAATTATCGGGAAAAAAAAAAAAAAAAAAAAACTTCAGCACACTTTGGACAAGATGGTTGAGACTATGAAAGGTAAGACGCGTTTTCTCACGCGGTTTAGAGACACAGAAGATGAAGAGGGAAGAGGAAAGAGAATCAAAGAAATGAGAAAATTACTTAAATAATTATTTTTTTATTTATTGATTAATATGATATAAATTTTTTATTTTAAATTAATTTGATATAAATTTTAATTAATTTTAATTTAATTTTTAATTATATATGTTAATTTTTTATATTATATTGAAATAATTATCTCTAAATTTATATCATTAAGGTGTTTTTCTTTTTAGAATTTAGTTTTGTTTCTTATTCGGTTAAAACTATAATAGGTCCATATTGTTTTGTTTTTCTATTATAAAATATGTAAGACTTTTTTTTTTTTGGGTAATTGTTGTTAATAAGACATTACCAATATATACACACATATATACATACCATACCACGTAGATATTAGTAATAAGAAAAACAAATAAAAGGGAAAAACTAAAAAGCTTCCTAATTTTATGTTGTTTTATTTTCATCAGAAACAAAAATAGAAAGCTCAAGACATCTTGATCATATGTTATGTTATCAGGCACACTAAAAATTTGTTTTGTTCAACAAACACGGTCAAATTATCAATTTTGTTTCTTATCGCCATTCAAATTAAAAAATAAAAAAAAAGGTCAAATTTCAACTGGACAAAACAAAATGTACTATCCTGCCCCAAATCTCTCACATTATTTAATGCTAAATTTTTTTTTATATATATTTTTTTAAATAAAGCATTTGCTAAAACTTGTTAAACTAAGTGTTAGAGCGGTTTCCTCCACATTAACGTTCCTCCGTCTCTTCCACCTCTCTCAATCGTGTTCTGCTCTCTCTTGTAATTGAAAGTCGTCTAGATGTCCCCGGCACCCATGGGCGTCTCGAGAAAAGCAGAGTTTTTTTCCCTTTTGCCCGAGTCCATCTTCTCTAAATATGAAATTCTCTTTTGGCATGCTTATAGTCATCATCATCATTATTATTAATAATTTAGGATCGTTTAGTTTATTTCATTATCATTATCATTACTTTTAAAGAAAATGATGTTACGACCTGATCACAAAAGATCCCAGAGGTAACGGGAGAAGAGATTTAAGACATGGGTCAAGAAAAATTACTGAGTTAGGAGACAAATCTCATGAATAGTCCCTCAAAATTTGCCCCATTTTCCTTGATGTCATGGAAAACTTATCTTTTTCCACTCGAGCCTAATGCGTGAATTCAATCATTATTTCTAAATTTCTAATAATATTTTCGCATACATTTGTTTTGTTTTGTTTTTTTCCCCAAGTGTCATGAGTGATCATGATAAGATGCAATTGTTATTTGATATTTCAAAGTTTGGCATAAAGAAATTCCACACTTTGTTCAGTCTGTTGGTTTTCAGTCTATGAAATTCAAGATTCTTGTTATGGCATGTACCTCATCTTTCTGTCTACAAAACTCAAAATTTTTAATATGATTTTAATTATTCGGTCTGAGTAACTCGAGATACTCAATACGACCTGTACCTTATCTTTGGTCTAAAGAACTCGAAGTTCTTAATATTTTCTGAATTTAATCTTTCGGTCCAGGTAACTCAAGGTACTCAAATACGTTCTATACCTTGAGGTTTGATCTGCAATAAGAGGAAAGCGGACGAGGTCCTTGCAAAACTCAAATATTAATAATCATGCTGAGGCAACGGCCATGGCCTTGTGACTTGATTAATTTTTAAGTGTTTGAGGTGTTCAAACGATCTACACCTCTAAATTCGGCCCAAATGAGTCTTTGATGCTCAAAACGATCTGCATCTCGGTCTTATTACATAGGTTTGAGCAACATTACGTTAAAGTAAGACTACAATTATTAAAGCAGGATTTGCTTGCTCCACTTTTAGGAAGGACATTTCCATCACCGTTCTCAGATCTGAAAGTTTCCTTGCAGCTTTTTTGTTGCTTTCCACGTCCATCCTCTTTAGCAAGCGAATTTGCCCAACCCCTGTCCACAAAAGATTTAAGGTTACAACAAAATGCAAGAATTGATACGACTTATGCTTTCATTTTTTCTGTCTAGAGAACTTGAAGCACTCAGAAGCGTTTTATACTTCGAAGTTCAATTTGAAGCTCCCATGGAGTTTGAGAGAGGGCATTAGAGGTTCTCGGCACCTCACAACCTGTTACATGACAATTTCAACAATACCTTCCTTCGAGGCTTATCATTCATCAACAAAAAAGAAACACATTCAAACTACTATAACTTTAAAAAAGGAAACTGAAATTTAGTCTCAAACCATGATCACTTCTGTGCTTGGATTTGATAAAAGTCCAAGGACAATGGGATGGTAAACAATTTGAGCCAATTGTTTTTTATACACCTCCTTAAGAAACGAGAAGTATTTTGAGTGCGAAGTCTAGAGAAAGCGCAACAATTTGTTACTTAGGCTCTAGTCTAGCCAAAACAATTAGCAAGTGTATAATATTTGAAACAAGATAAAAGTCTCATACCAGAAAAATATATGTATTGAGCATATCATACACCATCGGATTCTTCAAAACCGCTTGCATATTGATGAGGTTATATAAGCAGCAATCAAGACTCTAGAGTCAAGCATACGACAGAATAGTTCAGAACATAAAACAGGAACCATCATATGGCTTGTTAAATGCCACTCGAGGAATTACTATTTTGGTGTTGTTCCATTTGGAAGTCCCTTGTTGCCAACAGAATGCCCATATAATGAGGTACTGACTCTACATTTTTGGCTTTTCTAGGAATTAGTGCAGACTGTTGAAATAGCCGACCATTGTGTAATTAGTTAGAGATTTATTTTCTTTCTTAGAATAGATTATTTCTAATTTATATTTTTCCTTTATTAGATTTGTCAGTTTCCTCTTTTTTGGGGATTATTACCGTTTTCTATGGACTGGAATGCCAGCCACTAATCGTGTATATTAGGTTATAATTTTTTCCTTTGCTAATCAATGAGAATAATCAGATTTCTTCTCAGAATTCTACATGGTATCAGAGCCATTCTCTGAACCCTAATCCCTCCCTTGCCGTCTTCTCCTAAATGACAAAATACGGCATGGCTTCAAGATCCTCTTCCTCGGAAGTCATATCCAGACCCGAGCCTGATTTATCAGCCCCTATTATTTCCGATTCTTCCTCTAATCTTATCACCAGCCATAAACTTCAGGGCCATAATTTTCTTCAATGGTCTCAGTCCGTCTTCATATTCATCTGCGGTCGGGGAAAAGATGGACATCTCACCGGCGAAATCACTGCTCCAGAACCAGCAGACCCTAAGTATCGAGCCTGGAAAACCGATGACCATCTGGTTATGTCATGGCTCATAAATTCCATGACCACAGAGGTTGACGAGAATTTTATGCTCTTTAGAACAACCAAGGAGATATGGGAGGCAGCCAGTGACACATACTCAAGCACTGAAAATTCCTCTGAGTTATTTGAGATAGAAACCCAGTTATATGATCTGCAACAGGGAGAACTAAGCATCACTCAATATTTCAACACGCTTACATATATATATATATATATATATATTGCCATAAACAGAACAAAATAGTCATTACTTGCAAAAATAACTAAGCCCATATCAATTATAACTTAGTAAAACTAACAACTTTCTACTTTAATTGCTATTCAATACCAGATATCATCTACTATCATCAAGGTGATTTAAATTCATTAATACTAACACTCCAAGGATCAGTAAATCTTCTCAAGCACCCAGGCATCATAAAGTTCAAGAGAATTCTTCTCATGGTGGTTTTTTACTACAAAGAGTCTATTTCAAGATTTCATGGGAACTTCGTCATATAATGTGGAGTATATACATATACTCAGTAATCACGAATGAACAAAACAGGTAGCACTAAGTCTTACTGTTTAGTAAACATCGTCATTCTCAACTTCATTTGCTATCATAATTAGATGATAAGAACATATAGCTTGGAAGACCGTTTCAAATGGGTCTTAATAGTAGAAAAAGCCTATGGCCCTATACGAAATGATAATTATTCAAATATCAAGTTCAATATACTCCACATCTCTAGAGCTTGTAAAACCAATCCCAGTCAAAATCAAGAATCATACCAGTTCATAGCAGTAAACAAGGTGAATTGAAAAATTCGATTCTCATTTTTTAGGTCATGATCTGAATTCATTCACTTCTGGGAAGTTCTGAGAGTGCCCTGCTAAAGTTTGGAGGTTATTCATTCGTTGTTCGCGACGACCACAATTCACTGAGCAACAAAATCCTGGTTTGTCTTGCAAAATTCTCAAAGTAACAACAGAATCACAATAAAAAAATGGCTATTTATAGAGCTTTCATATGTCCTTCTTCACATATATGCAAGTATAATCATTTATATGTATATATATATATAGGTTGGTCTCATATCCGGTAGCAGATGGTCTCCAGAAAATGTGAACTTCAATTACTAGAAATGTGAATTCATACAGAAGCAAATGTAAAATGAGAGAAATTCACATTTACTTTAACTACATTCCTTTTGCAGAATTCACATTTCCAGTAGTTTAAGTTTACATTTACAGCAACTGAAATTTACATACCGAATACCATACAATATCGAATATGAGATTTTGTGTGTGTATTAGCTATTAGTTGAATGAAATAGAAAATTCTAAATATTCGAGTCTTATATCAATTACATTTCCATGGGACCTAGGGATATGAACTTTAAATAACCCATCTGAGCTTTGAATCCATGGTTATACATGAATCACTTTCTAACCATTTTGACCCACATTGTCCAAACTAGCATCTCAACTACCGTAGTCACGCCAAAGTCGAGAACTAATTTCAAATTCAATATACTTTGAATCTCGTGAGCCCCAAAATCAAGAGAAGTAAGATTGGAACCTCAAGAGAATGTTCGATCTTAGGCATTGCACAGGCAAAGTTAAAGAAGTACAAAAATCCGGAACTACGAACGGCATGAATTAAAAATCTCATACCCATTTTTCTCCGGCTACGATCCGATCTGGCTGGCTTCTGAGGCGTTCTGAGGAGACTGGCCTCCTGCTCGCGCCATATCTCGACGGTCGGTGACACAAAGCTACAGGGGGCCATGATGGTTGGTCTCAACTCTCAATGGTGAGAACAAAGGTAGGCTTGTGCGCAACGGCCACCGCCCTCGGTCATGGGTTTGATCGTGCCGAAGGCTTGATGGCACGATTGATGATTTCTTCTTTCCTGGAGTTTTGCCCTCTTCAGGCTTTGAACACCGTCCACCATGGGAAGAGAAATTTTCCACATCTCCTCTCACCATTTTTTTTTCCTGCAACAAAAATCTAAAAAAAAAAAGTGTGGAGATAGAGGAAACTAAATAATGAATCTAAAAATACCGATGGAAGGAGAGAATAGCTTTCTCTTGCATTTTTTTTTTCTTTCCTTTCCCCAGCCAAACAAGTATTTTTGGGCATCTCATGACATAGATCTGAAAAAACAAGTCGAAAAAAATCGAGCAATGGGTTCAAAGAATCAGTGGGTTAACATCAAAATTCATGAAAACCCAAAGACTTTCCCACAGACAGCGCCGGATGTTGGAGTGGTTTTCTCCACGACAACGTTCCTCCATCTTCTCCGCTCTCTCCACCGCGTTCTGCTCTCTCTTGTAACTGAAAGTCGTCTGGATGTCCCCTGCAGCCATGGGCGTTCCAGAAGAGCAGAGTTTTTACCCTTCTGCCCCAGTCGTACTAGAGGGACCTGTTCTAGAGTTCCTCTTCCTATGGAGTCAAGTGTTTTCTTTTATGTACGAGTGTCTTATTTATTAGAGTTTTTTTAGACCCTTGTGGTTGGTTGAGACATGTCATTAATTCATTGACCGAGTCACGGCACGTTTCAGTTTGTACTGATTTGTACTGATTTTCAAGTTCAAGATGCCAACAAAATCTTAAGCCAAGAACAGGGTAAAAGTATGTCCGAAGCCTTAAGCAGCTCAAATTCAGCAACTTGAATTCTTTATGTGCAGATTCAAAACAACAAAAACGCAAAATTTAATATTTGGAAATGAAAAGAACAAGAAAAAGGGGCAGAGAGACTCTTCATCAGAAAGCTGAAGAAATTTGAACAATTATTTACATGTTATTACTCGAAATATCAAAGGGAAGCATTGCTTCTGCAACTAAATTACAACAAACAGAAGAACTACCCGCTTCTCGAATTTCCCCCTAAAAATCCTACTTTCCGACATTTTCTTCTTCAAATTTTGAAAAAAAAAAAAAAAAACCTTTAATTCTACATGAAAAACTCGGAAACATCTCATCCACAAGACCTTGAAATCACAAACCATCACGAGCTACAGATCGTCCGAAAATCAGCGACAACGACGAACCGAATCCAGGAGCAGTCAAGACTCTGCAGCAGAGGCATAACCCGACGGACTCGCCGCCAGGGAGAGGCGATCGGGGCTTGGCGGTCCTCCATTTTTGCAGCGCTTTCGACCTCCGATCGCGGCCACCAAGCTGAAGAGGCTCTTCATGATTCTTTTCTTGATCTGTCCACGCCTCGGAGGAGGATTAGGGTTACGCTTCGGCTGATGGTTCAATTTGGGGCATAGGATTCCATGTCGCTAATCTCAAATGAAGAAGCTAGAGAGAGAAAGGCTCAGAGTGAGAGAGAGAGAGAGAGGTGTTTTGGAGAGTTGTTGTGTGGAATCGTTGTGGGGAAGTGTAGTTTTATAGACAGACTCGGGAGTTTGATTAGTGGTTGCGACTCACTGAGTAAGCAGTAGTGAGTTCTTCAGTTCATCGTTGGCTATACTTGGCGAGCAAGCAAGGCTTGGAAACGTTTTGCCTGGAGTCGAGCGCGAAATGTTTGGGAGTTCCACGTGTACGGTCCTCTGGAACTTGGGAAGTTACAGTCGTTTGGATTAGAAGTTGGATAAAATTTCTGACTTACTGTTTCGGACAGGTGTCGGCGGTGAGTCGTTACACTTGATAGTTGCAGTCTTCACGTCACAAATACGATGAAATTTGGTGGCGGCGTTTCAACGATCAGCAACAAAACCCAAAATGTCAGCTGAAAAGAAAAAATAAAACAAAATCAGATGGAAAAACACTTATAACACAAATTTAATATCATTCTATAAATATAATAAAATTTAATTACTTCACTGATATAATAAAAATAATTCTAATCAATGTTTATTTACACAGTTAAATATCACCTGATATATACGTAAATTTTATTTTGGTTTTGTATGCAAATTTTTATAGTAAACACCGTGTCGTTCTAGTCAAACCCCACCTATAGGTTAAAGATCAACTAATATGGTATGCAATTTTTTGTTTTTGGTTCTGCTGTATGAAATTTTTGGAGTAAAACTACACGCCCCCCTCCTCAAACACTGGTATGCCACGACCGGCCACCCTTCTCCTAAACTAAAAACAAATTAAATACAATTATGAGAAGGGACTCTATGGTTACCAGTGATACTTTGATAAAAATCAACCACCCAAATCGCCATACCGTGGAAACATAAAAGGGATTAATTTTATAAATAGTGTTAAATATTCATCATGTTATATTAATCCTGATTTTTGTGTTAACTAAAATAAAATAAATAAAATAAAAGGTTGACAGTGTTTGATAATGTCCTTATCGTTCACACTTGATGATTAGTGCCTTCACCATCTAGAAGAAAATTACCGGATCAGATGAAAATAGTCTTTGTTTTTAGTTTCTCTTTTCGTTATCCATATAAATCTGACAATGGACATGTACCAGCGAAAATAACAACCAAAAGTTTCACAGTATTTGTTCATTTTGCCGGTCAATAAGGCTTGTACGTGTAAGTATAGTATATATCGTCACTAGTTAATAAGACAACAGTATTTATTTTTACATAAAATAAATAACAAGCTTTATTAGACAATATTTCGTCCTAGTAATTTTCAACAGTATTTATTTTACATGTACTAAAATAAAAAGAAAAAAAGCATTAGCTTTAGCTTTATCTGTCGTGATTATATATTTATTTTTTATTTTTAAAGGAGTAATGTTTTTTTATTAGGCGTGCATATATATTATACACACACATACCTAATTCAATATTCAATAATTATTATATGCTGACATTGGATGAAAAGTTATTTTTTTTATAACGAGGATCTAGGTTTAAATGAACAAATGGAACACTTTATTAGATACTCCCAAAGCAATCCAAGTTGACTATATTTACGCGGTGCGTGGCCAAATAGGTTTTTGAAAATTAATATTACTATAAGGACTATTTAATTGCAGTCAACTTCTAGAAACTCGTGAGTTAACCCTAATTGAAGTTACAATTTTGTAATGGTAGCTTTAAAAGGGGAAGGATGAGAACCGGATATATTTTTTAGGTTGTTTGGTAAGAGATAAGAAATTAAAGTATATTTATAACCTGGAGAGAAAATAAAGAGGAAAGGTTATATGGTTTTCCCTTTCTCGGTATAATTAATATAGGAGTCCATAAAGGATTTTAAATCTTTCATGAATTTATTTTCTTTTTTTTACATCTAATTAACCAATATAAAGTTAAAAAAGTATTAGGCTCGTTTAGCTCTTCAACTCAAACCAAAATTTTTATATCAGTTTTTATCTTTTTCTGAAAATTTTTTTTTTTCTAAAAAGTTTTTACTTTTTGAAAAGTCAACAAAAATTTTCAATTCAAACTTAAAATTTTCAACTCAAACTCATTCACCAAATGACTTTTAATCCTTATGATGGGCCGATGCAATCACTTGAGGCTATATCAAGTGGTTGGGTACGTGAGTGTGTAGTCTAAAGTTCTTTTTTTTTTTTATAGGAAACTCAGTTTTTTAATAATAGTAAAATTACCAAAAAAAATCATTAATCCTCCCATGCCACTCTACCAGTTTTTTAAACATGCCACTCCGATGCATATATTTGTTGATAAGTGTAAATAATTCGTGTTCAACAAGAAAAAAAAAGTGTAAATAATTCGTGGACCATATATATAAAACTGACAAGGCATCAATTATCAAGTCAAGATAAATACTAATTAGTAATTAATAATGTTATCAAATAAACTTGTGGGACTATAAATGAAGCATGTCATTAAAAGGCAGCATCTTGGACACAATCTAGAGTACTTAATTGTGGAGTTAAATTGCATTTATAAATAAATTTAAAAAAAGAAAGAGAGAAAGAAAGAAAAGGTGCAGTAGGTATAGATATGTAAATGGAAAGTGCATTTGCGAAGTTAGCAATTAAATAAAAGGATAAAACAACTATATTTGAGTCAAATTGCGATGGAGGACACTCCTCAACAAGTAACACTATTATATCTTGACTAATTTCGTCCTAAACGTTGACTTAATCATTTGCCAATGTCAACTTTTATTGTGATTACTTCACGTATTTAATTTATTGATTTAATTATAATTTTTCAGAACCAAATGTTCTCATTGACGTTGGAATGAGTAATATTAATGAGAGAATGTTTTGAACGTACATGTGAGTCTTAGGTCGCATGTGAATCCTGGTGGAAGAGGCCTATTCGCAGTCCTTTTATCCGACACAATACGCATCTTTTCTGAATTGATCAAATTCCCCATGGTAAACTATTCATATTAGATTCACTAACTGGATTTAGAAAACGTGAATGCGCTCAGATGGAATTTGTCATCTTACTTTCAAACATTAAAAACAAAGATTAATTATATGTCTATGAATTTCATCAATTATATGACTATGAATTTCATGTGATATATAATTAAAGGCAATCCGACTTGTGTGATACTCATACATAAGGGCAACTCGAAGGTTATAGGCGATTTAGGGGTGCTTTTTGGTCTTCTATTATGTGAACAATGATAAAAGACCTCATAGTAGCATCTATTAATAAACAGTGGGTCTCATAATACGGGCTATAGATAGAATCCACCTTTTATTAGTAATGTGTTTAGAATTAATTTTCCTTTCTCCGTATTAGTGTTTTATGTTATGGTCCTTCATACTATAATATAGGTGTTTCTAGTAGGTTTCATGGAATTTGTTATGCTTTTTACGACAAGATCATTAAAATGTATATCAAGAAACTAAAACAACTTAGCTTTCATCTTAAAAATTACTTTAATTAATTTCAGTGGCGGAATCAGGATTTTATTTCAGGGGCATAAACTAAGAGTTAAATAAAATTGAAAATTGACATCATTAACTAAATTACATCACAGTTGTCCCTTGAGTTTTCGTTAAAAATATTGTATAATAGTCTCATTATCAATGTATCAAAAATTTATTTCTTAATGTATACAGTCAAAAATATATCCTCAAGTCCATACCTATTACTAAATAAGAAATTATTATTTCAACGCAATCATCTATATATAAAATATCAAGAGGAAAATATCTTCAAATAGAATTAAACTAGAATTACGAAAAAAAAGGAACGAAACTCAGATTAATGATACTGAGTACTAGTTGCTAGTTAACAAATAATAAAAATAAGTAATTGCATAAAAATAATTTAAAGGACCAAGGAAAATGAAAGGTAATATGAGATTCAATGTGTGTTTTTTTTTTTAATTAAAAAAATAGAAAGAATGTAATATTCAAAAAGAAGTTTATAAACTCAATATAAAAATTCAATTCTAAGATATATATATATAATAAAAATAAAAATAAACTCTTTAAAATTAGAGAAAAAATTGTTGAATTTGGTATTTCTCCTCCAATTGAGCTTTCAAGCCTACAACAATTTGTGTTTTTTTTTTTTATATTATTATTATTATTATGTCAACGGCCAACATGTTGGACTCAAAACTACAACTATTAATTGGGCCTTCAACAACAAACATGGGCTGGCTTTAGTTTAGAGGAGGGGTGGCAGGTCGGTGGGCATACGTATTTGAAGGGGGGGGGGCTGGCAGTGGCTTGGCAATTGCAAACGACTTGTAGTTTGCTCCAAAAATTTGCATACAATAAAACGAAAAACAAAAAATATATGTCCCCCGGTCCTTTACCTCCTTCCGCCACTGATTAGTTTCCAATGTCAAGTTTAATTGTGACTATTTCATAATTTATTTACTTAGCTTTCATATGTTAAAAATTAGTTTATAATTTGCAACAAAATTATTTGAACTGATGATGATGTATTAAGTTGTCTTCTTTATCACAAAAACAAAATCATTTACCGACTAATACATCACATTCCCGGGCAAAATCGGTTGTCAAGAATAGCGATTTTCACGCTTCACTCTTTACCCATTAGAATTCTTTCCTTTGTTAAGTTCTAAGATATTTATTAATAAATATTTTTAATTTCATTTATTAGTGTACTATTTTTTTTCTAATAACTTCATTAGAACATGACAACCCTTTCAAAAAAAGTTTCTTTCCATTACCTTTTTTTTTTGTATTAAGAAAAACTTAAAATGTTACG
>JAINRH010000345.1:0-21637 GCA_025413025.1 Ficus hispida
TACATGACAATTTCAACATACCTTCCTTCGAGGCTTATCATTCATCAACAAAAAGAAACACATTCAAACTACTATAACTTTAAAAAAGGAAACTGAAATTTAGTCTCAAACCATGATCACTTCTGTGCTTGGATTTGATAAAAGTCCAAGGACAATGGGATGGTAAACAATTTGAGCCAATTGTTTTTATACACCTCCTTAAGAAACGAGAAGTATTTTGAGTGCGAAGTCTAGAGAAAGCGCAACAATTTGTTACTTAGGCTCTAGTCTAGCCAAAACAATTAGCAAGTGTATAATATTTGAAACAAGATAAAAGTCTCATACCAGAAAAATATATGTATTGAGCATATCATACACCATCGGATTCTTCAAAACCGCTTGCATATTGATGAGGTTATATAAGCAGCAATCAAGACTCTAGAGTCAAGCATACGACAGAATAGTTCAGAACATAAAACAGGAACCATCATATGGCTTGTTAAATGCCACTCGAGGAATTACTATTTTGGTGTTGTTCCATTTGGAAGTCCTTGTTGCCAACAGAATGCCCATATAATGAGGTACTGACTCTACATTTTTGGCTTTTCTAGGAATTAGTGCAGACTGTTGAAATAGCCGACCATTGTGTAATTAGTTAGAGATTTATTTTCTTTCTTAGAATAGATTATTTCTAATTTATATTTTTCCTTTATTAGATTTGTCAGTTTCCTCTTTTTTGGGGATTATTACCGTTTTCTATGGACTGGAATGCCAGCCACTATCGTGTATATTAGGTTATAATTTTTCCTTTGCTAATCAATGAGAATAATCAGATTTCTTCTCAGAATTCTACAATGGTATCAGAGCCATTCTCTGAACCTAATCCCTCCCTTGCCGTCTTCTCCTAAATGACAAAATACGGCATGGCTTCAAGATCCTCTTCCTCGGAAGTCATATCCAGACCCGAGCCTGATTTATCAGCCCTATTATTTCCGATTCTTCCTCTAATCTTATCACCAGCCATAAACTTCAGGGCCATAATTTTCTTCAATGGTCTCAGTCCGTCTTCATATTCATCTGCGGTCGGGGAAAAGATGGACATCTCACCGGCGAAATCACTGCTCCAAGAACAGCAGACCCTAAGTATCGAGCCGGAAACCGATGACATCTGTTATGTCATGGCTCATAAATTCCATACCACAGATGGCGAGAATTTATGCTCTTTAGAAAACAAGGAATATGGGAGGCCAGCCAGTGACACATACTCAAGCACTGAAAATTCCTCTGAGTTATTTGAGATAGAAACCCAGTTATATGATCTGCAACAGGGAGAACTAAGCATCACTCAATATTCAACACGCTTACATATATATATATATATATATATTGCCATAAACAGAACAAAATAGTCATTACTTGCAAAAATAACTAAGCCCATATCAATTATAACTTAGTAAAACTAACAACTTTCTACTTTAATTGCTATTCATACCAGATATCATCTACTATCATCAAGGTGATTTAAATTCATTAATACTAACACTCCAAGGATCAGTAAATCTTCTCAAGCACCCAGGCATCATAAAGTTCAAGAGAATTCTTCTCATGGTGGTTTTTTACTACAAAGAGTCTATTTCAAGATTTCATGGGAACTTCGTCATATAATGTGGAGTATATACATATACTCAGTAATCACGAATGAACAAAACAGGTAGCACTAAGTCTTACTGTTTAGTAAACATCGTCATTCTCAACTTCATTTGCTATCATAATTAGATGATAAGAACATATAGCTTGGAAGACCGTTTCAAATGGGTCTTAATAGTAGAAAAAGCCTATGGCCCTATACGAAATGATAATTATTCAAATATCAAGTTCAATATACTCCACATCTCTAGAGCTTGTAAAACCAATCCCAGTCAAAATCAAGAATCATACCAGTTCATAGCAGTAAACAAGGTGAATTGAAAAATTCGATTCTCATTTTTTAGGTCATGATCTGAATTCATTCACTTCTGGGAAGTTCTGAGAGTGCCCTGCTAAAGTTTGGAGGTTATTCATTCGTTGTTCGCGACGACCACAATTCACTGAGCAACAAAATCCTGGTTTGTCTTGCAAAATTCTCAAAGTAACAACAGAATCACAATAAAAAAATGGCTATTTATAGAGCTTTCATATGTCCTTCTTCACATATATGCAAGTATAATCATTTATATGTATATATATATATAGGTTGGTCTCATATCCGGTAGCAGATGGTCTCCAGAAAATGTGAACTTCAATTACTAGAAATGTGAATTCATACAGAAGCAAATGTAAAATGAGAGAAATTCACATTTACTTTAACTACATTTCCTTTTGCAAGAATTCACATTTCCAGTAGTTTAAGTTTACATTTACAGCAACTGAAATTTACATACCGAATACCATACAATATCGAATATGAGATTTTGTGTGTGTATTAGCTATTAGTTGAATGAAATAGAAAATTCTAAATATTCGAGTCTTATATCAATTACATTTCCATGGGACCTAGGGATATGAACTTTAAATAACCCATCTGAGCTTTGAATCCATGGTTATACATGAATCACTTTCTAACCATTTTGACCCACATTGTCCAAACTAGCATCTCAACTACCGTAGTCACGCCAAAGTCGAGAACTAATTTCAAATTCAATATACTTTGAATCTCGTGAGCCCCAAAATCAAGAGAAGTAAGATTGGAACCTCAAGAGAATGTTCGATCTTAGGCATTGCACAGGCAAAGTTAAAGAAGTACAAAAATCCGGAACTACGAACGGCATGAATTAAAAAATCTCATACCCATTTTTCTCCGGCTACGATCCGATCTGGCTGGCTTCTGAGGCGTTCTGAGGAGACTGGCCTCCTGCTCGCGCCATATCTCGACGGTCGGTGACACAAAGCTACAGGGGGCCATGATGGTTGGTCTCAACTCTCAATGGTGAGAACAAAGGTAGGCTTGTGCGCAACGGCCACCGCCCTCGGTCATGGGTTTGATCGTGCCGAAGGCTTGATGGCCACGATTGATGATTTCTTCTTTCCTGGAGTTTTGCCCTCTTCAGGCTTTGAACACCGTCCACCATGGGAAGAGAAAATTTTCCACATCTCCTCTCACCATTTTTTTTCCTGCAACAAAAATCTAAAAAAAAAAAAGTGTGGAGATAGAGGAAACTAAATAATGAATCTAAAAATACCGATGGAAGGAGAGAATAGCTTTCTCTTGCATTTTTTTTTTCTTTCCTTTCCCCAGCCAAACAAGTATTTTTGGCATCTCATGACATAGATCTGAAAAAACAAAGTCGAAAAAAATCGAGCAATGGGTTCAAAGAATCAGTGGGTTAACATCAAAATTCATGAAAACCCCAAAGACTTTCCCACAGACAGCGCCGGATGTTGGAGTGGTTTTCTCCACGACAACGTTCCTCCATCTTCTCCGCCTCTCTCCACCGCGTTCTGCTCTCTCTTGTAACTGAAAGTCGTCTGGATGTCCCCTGCAGCCATGGGCGTTCCAAGAAGAGCAGAGTTTTTACCCTTCTGCCCCAGTCGTACTAGAGGGACCTGTTCTAGAGTTCCTCTTCCTATGGAGTCAAGTGTTTTCTTTTATGTACGAGTGTCTTATTTATTAGAGTTTTTTTAGACCCTTGTGGTTGGTTGAGACATGTCATTAATTCATTGACCGAGTCACGGCACGTTTCAGTTTGTACTGATTTGTACTGATTTTCAAGTTCAAGATGCCAACAAAATCTTAAGCCAAGAACAGGGTAAAAGTATGTCCGAAGCCTTAAGCAGCTCAAATTCAGCAACTTGAATTCTTTATGTGCAGATTCAAAACAACAAAAACGCAAAATTTAATATTTGGAAATGAAAAGAACAAGAAAACAGGGGCAGAGAGACTCTTCATCAGAAAGCCTGAAGAAATTTGAACAATTATTTACATGTTATTACTCGAAATATCAAAGGGAAGCATTGCTTCTGCAACTAAATTACAACAAACAGAAGAACTACCCGCTTCTCGAATTTCCCCCTAAAAATCCCTACTTTCCGACATTTTCTTCTTCAAATTTTGAAAAAAAAAAAAAAAAAACCTTTAATTCTACATGAAAAACTCGGAAACATCTCCATCCACAAGACCTTGAAATCACAAACCATCACGAGCTACAGATCGTCCGAAAATCAGCGACAACGACGAACCGAATCCAGGAGCAGTCAAGACTCTGCAGCAGAGGCATAACCCGACGGACTCGCCGCCAGGGAGAGGCGATCGGGCTTGGCGGTCCTCCATTTTTGCAGCGCTTTCGACCTCCGATCGCGGCCACCAAGCTGAAGAGGCTCTTCATGATTCTTTTCTTGATCTGTCCACGCCTCGGAGGAGGATTAGGGTTACGCTTCGGCTGATGGTTCAATTTGGGGCATAGGATTTCCATGTCGCTAATCTCAAATGAAGAAGCTAGAGAGAGAAAGGCTCAGAGTGAGAGAGAGAGAGAGAGGTGGTTTTGGAGAGTTGTTGTGTGGAATCGTTGTGGGGAAGTGTAGTTTTATAGACAGACTCGGGAGTTTGATTAGTGGTTGCGACTCACTGAGTAAGCAGTAGTGAGTTCTTCAGTTCACTCGTTTGGCTATTACTTGGCGAGCAAGCAAGGCTTGGAAACGTTTTGCCTGGAGTCGAGCGCGAAATGTTTGGGAGTTCCACGTGTACGGTCCTCTGGAACTTGGGAAGTTACAGTCGTTTGGATTAGAAGTTTGGATAAAATTTCTGACTTACTGTTTCGGACAGGTGTCGGCGGTGAGTCGTTCACACTTGATAGTTGCAGTCTTTCACCGTCACAAATACGATGAAATTTGGTGGCGGCGTTTCAACGATCAGCAACAAAACCCAAAATGTCAGCTGAAAAGAAAAAATAAAACAAAAATCAGATGGAAAAACCACTTAATAACACAAATTTTAATATCATTCTATTAATATAATATAAAATTTAATTACTTCACTGATATAATATAAAATAATTCTAATCAAATGTTTATTTACACAGTTAAATATCAACCTGATATGATACGTAAATTTTTATTTTTGGTTCTGTTGTATGCAAATTTTTATAGTAAAACAACCGTGTCCGTTCTAGTCAAACGCCCACCTATACGGTTAAAGATCAACCTAATATGGTATGCAAATTTTTTGTTTTTTGGTTCTGCTGTATGCAAATTTTTGGAGTAAAACTACCACGCCCCCCCTCCTCAAAACACTGGTATGCCCACCGACCGGCCACCCTTCCTCCTAAACTAAAAACAAATTAAATACAATTATGAGAAGGGACGTCTATGGTTACCAGTGGATACTTTGATCAAAAATCAACCACCCAAAATCGCCATACCGTGGAAACATAAAAAGGGATTAATTTTATAAATAGTTGTTAAATTATTCATCATGTTTATATTAATCCTGATTTTTGTGTTACATAATAAAATAAAATAAAATAAAATAAAAGGTTGACAGTGTTTGATAATGTCCTTATCGTTCACACTTGATGATTAGTGCCCTTCACCATCTAGAAGAAAATTTCACCGGATCAGATGAAAATAGTCTTTGTTTTTTAGTTTCTCTTTTCGTTATCCATATAAATCTGACAATGGACATGTACCAGCGAAAATAACAACCAAAAGTTCTCACAGTATTTGTTCATTTTGCCGGTCAATAAAGGCTTGTACGTGTAAGTATAGCTATATATCGTCACTAGTTAATAAGACAACAGTATTTATTTTTACAATAAAAATAAAATAACAAGCTTTATTAGACAATATTTCGTCACTAGTAATTTTCAAACAGTATTTATTTTACATGTACTAAAATAAAAAAGAAAAAAAAAAGCATTAGCTTTAGCTTTATCTGTCGTGATTATATATTTATTTTTTATTTTTAAAAGGAGTAATGTTTCTTTTATTAGGCGTGCATATATATATACACACACATACCTAATTCAATATTCAATAAATTATTATATCGCTGACATTGGATGAAAAGTTATTTTTTTTAATAACGAAGGATCTAGGTTTTAAATGAACAAAATGGAACCACTTTATTAGATACTCCCAAAAGCAACTCCAAGTTGACTATATTTACGCGGTGCGTGGCCAAATAGGTTTTTGAAAATTAATATATAACTATAAGGACCTATTTAATTGCAGTCAACTTCTAGAAACTCGTGAGTTAACCCCTAATTGAAGTTACAAATTTTGTAATGTAGCTTTAAAAGGGGAAGGATGAGAACCGGATATATTTTTTTAGGTTGTTTGGTAAGAGATAAAGAAATTAAAGTATATTTATAACCTGGAGGAGAAAAATAAAGAGGAAAGGCTTATATGGTTTTCCCTTTCTCGGTATAATTAATATAGGAGTCCCATAAAGGATTTTAAATCTTTCATGAAATTTATTTTCTTTTTTTAATTACATCTAATTAACCAAATATGATAAGTCTTAAAAAAAGTATTAGGCCTCGTTTGGCTTTTCAACTTAAACCCAAAATTTTATATCAGTTTTTATTTTTTTCTGAAAAAGTTTTTATCTTTTTCTGAAAAGTTTTGTCTTTTCTGAAAAGACAACAAAATTTTCAACTCAAACTTAAAATTTTCAACTCAAACTCATGCACCAAATGGACCTTTAATCCTTCTGATGGGCCGATGCAATCACTTGAGGCTATATCAAGTGGTTGGGTACGTGAGTGTGTAGTCTAAAGTTCGATTTTTTTTTTAATAGGAAACTCAGTTTTTTAATAATAGTAAAATTACCAAAAAATCTTCCCGATGCCACTCTACCAGTTTTTTAACATGCCACTCCCGATGCATATATTTTGTTGATAAGTGTAAATAATTCGTGTTCAACAAGAAAAAAAAAGTGTAAATAATTCGTGGACCATATATATAAAACTGACAAGGCATCAATTATCAAGTCAAGATAAATACTAATTAGTAATTAATAATGTTATCAAATAAACTTGTGGGACTATAAATGAAGCATGTCATTAAAAGGCAGCATCTTGGACACAATCTAGAGTACTTAATTGTGGAGTTAAATTGCATTTATAAATAAATTTAAAAAAGAAAGAGAGAAAGAAAGAAAAGGTGCAGTAGGTATAGATATGTAAATGGAAAGTGCATTTGCGAAGTTAGCAATTAAATAAAAGGATAAAACAACTATATTTGAGTCAAATTGCGATGGATGACACTCCTCAAACAAGTAACACTATTATATCTTGACTAATTTCGTCCTAAACGTTTACTTAATCATTTACCAATGTCAACTTTTATTGTGATTACTTCACGTATTTAATTTATTGATTTAATTATAATTTTTCAGAACCAAATGTTCTCATTGACGTTGGAATGGAGTAATATTTATGAGAGAATGTTTTGAACGTACATGTGAGTCTTAGGTCGCATGTGAGTCCAAGGTGGCAAGAAGGGCTATTCGCAGTCTTTTATCCGACACAATACGCATCTTTTCTGAATTGATCAAATTCCCCATGGTAAACTATTCATATTAGATTCACTAACTGGATTTAGAAAACGTGAATGCGCTCAGATGGAATTTGTCATCTTACTTTCAAACATTAAAAACAAAGATTAATTATATGTCTATGAATTTCATCAATTATATGACTATGAATTTCATGTGATATATAATTAAAGGCAATCCGACTTGTGTGATACTCATACATAAGGGCAACTCGAAGGTTATAGGCGATTTAGGGGGTGTCTTTTTGGTCTTCTATTATGTGAACAATGATAAACGACATCATAGTAGCATCCATTAATAAACAGTGGGTCTCATAGTACGGGCTCATAGATAGAATCCACCTTTTATTAGTAATGGTGTTTAGAATTAATTTTCCTTTCTCCGTATTAGTGTTTTATGTTATGGTCCTTCATACTATAATATAGGTTGTTTCTTAGTAGGTTTCGTGGAATTTGTTATGCTTTTTACGACAAGATTCATCTAAAATGTATGTCAAGAAACTAAAACAACTGAGCTTTCATCTTAAAAATTACTTTAATTAATTTCAGTGGCGGAATCAGGATTTTATTTCAGGGGCATAAACTAAGAGTTAAATAAAATTGAAAATTGAAATCATTAACTAAATTACATCACAATTGTCCCTTACGAGTTTTCGTTAAAAATATTGTATAATAGTCTCATTATCAATGGTATCAAAAATTTCTTTCTTAATGTATACAGTCAAAAATATATCCTCAAGTCCATACCTATTACTAAATAATAAATTATTATTTCAACGCAATCATCTATATATAAAATATCAAGAGGAAAATATCTTGAAATAGAAATTAAACTAGAATTACGAAAAAAGAAGGAACGAAACTCAGATTAATGATACTGAGTACTAGTTGCTAGTTAACAAATAATAAATATAAGTAATTGCATAAAAATAATTTAAAGGACCAAGGAAAATGAAAGGTAATATGAGATTCAATGTGTGTTTTTTTTTTTAATTAAAAAATAGAAAGAATGTAATATTCAAAAAGAAGTTTATAAACTCAATATAAAAATTCAAATTCTAAGATATATATATATAATAAAAATAAAAATAAACTCTTGAAAATTAGAGAAAAAATTGTTGAAGTTTGGTATTTCTCCTCCAATTGAGCTTTCAAGCCTACAACAATTTGTGTTTTATTATTATTATTATTATTATTATTATTATTATTATGTCAACGGCCAACATGTTGGACTGAAAACTACAAGCTATTAATTGGGCCTTCAACAACAAACATGGGCTGGCTTTAGTTTAGGAGGAGGGGTGGCAGGTCGGTGGGCATACGTGTCTTGAAGGCGGGGCGGGGGCCGGGGGGGGGGGGGGGGGGGGGGTGGGCGTGGGTGGGCTTGGGCAATTGCAAACGACTTGTAGTTTGCTCCAAAAATTTGCAAACAATAAAACGAAAAACAAAAAATATATGTCCCCCTGGTCCTTACCTCCTTCCGCCACTGATTAGTTTCCAATGTCAAGTTTAATTGTGACTATTTCATAATTTATTTACTTAGCTTTCATATGTTAAAAATTAGTTTATAATTTGCAACAAAATTATTTGAACTGATGATGATGTATTAAGTTGTCTTTCTTTATCACAAAAACAAAATCATTTACCGACTAATACATCACATTCCCGGGCAAAATCGGTGTCAAGAATAGCGATTTTCACGCTTCACTCTTTACCCATTAGAAGTTCTTTCCTTTTTGTTAAGTTCTAAGGATATTTTATTAATAAATATTTTTTAATTTCATTTATTAGTGTACTATTTTTTTTCTAATAACTTCATTAGAACATGACAACCCTTTCAAAAAAAGTTTTCTTTCCATTACCTTTTTTTTTTGTATTAAGAAAAACTTAAAATGTTACGTGTTGTTAGGTACATGACTATTATAATGTGTGAGGCCAAAATATGGGTCAAGAAAAATTACTGGGTTCAGAGACAAATCTCATGAATAATCCCTCAATATTTGCCCTATTTCCTTGATGTCAAGGAAAACTTATCTTTTTCCACTCGAGCCTAATGCGTGAATTCAATCATTATTTCTAAATTTCTAATAATATTTTCCCATACATTTGTTTTGTTTTGTTTTTTTCCCCAAGTGTCATGAGTGATCATGATAAGATGCAATTGTTTTTTGATATTTCAAAGTTTGGCATAAAGAAATTCCACACTTTGTTCAGTCTGTTGGTTTTCAGTCTATGAAATTCAAGATTCTTGTTATGGCATGTACCTCATCTTTCTGTCTACAAAACTCAAAATTTTTAATATGATCTTAATCTTTCGGTCTGAGCAACTCGAGATACTCAATACGACCTGTACCTTATCTTTCGGTCCAAAGAACTCAAAGTTCTTAATATTTTCTGAATTTAATCTTTCGGTCCAGGTAACTCAAGGTACTCAAATACGTTCTATACCTTGAGGTTTGATCTGCAATAAGAGGAAAGTGGACGAGGTCCTTGCAAAACTCAAATATTAATAATCAATCTGAGGCAACGGCCATGGCCTTGTGGCTTGATTAATTTTTAAGTGTTTGAGGTGTTCAAACGATCTACACCTCTAAATTCGGTCCAAATGAGTCTTTGATGCTCAAAACGATCTGCATCTCGGTCTTATTACATAGGTTTGAGCAACATTACGTTAAAGTAAGACTACAATTATTAAAGCAGGATTTGCTTGCTCCACTTTTAGGAAGGACATTTCCATCACCATTCTCAGATCTGAAAGTTTCCTTGCAGCTTTTTTGTTGCTTTCCACGTCCATCCTCTTTAGCAAGCGAATTTGCCCAACCCCTGTCCACAAAAGATTTAAGGTTACAACAAAATGCAAGAATTGATGCGACTTGTGCTTTCATTTTTTCTGTCTAGAGAACTTGAAGCACTCAGAAGCGTTTTATACTTCGAAGTTCAATTTGAAGCTCCCATGGAGTTTGAGAGAGGGCATTAGAGGTTCTCGGCACCTCACAACCTGTTACATGACAATTTCAACAATACCTTCCTTCGAGGCTTATCATTCATCAACAAAAAAGAAACACATTCAAACTACAATAACTTTAAAAAAGGAAACTGAAATTTAGTCTCAAACCATGATCACTTCTGTGCTTGGATTTGATAAAAGTCCAAGGACAATGGGATGGTAACAATTTGAGCCAATTGTTTTTTATACACCTCCTTAAGAAACGAGAAGTATTTTGAGTGCAAAGTCTAGAGAAAGCGCAACAATTTGTTACTTAGGCTCTAGTCTAGCCAAAACAATTAGCAAGTGTATAATATTTGAAACAAGATAAAAGTCTCATACCAGAAAAATATATGTATTGAGCATATCATACACCATCGGATTCTTCAAAACCGCTTGCATATTGATGAGGTTATATAAGCAGCAATCAAGACTCTAGAGTCAAGCATACGACAGAATAGTTCAGAACATAAAACAGGAACCATCATATGGCTTGTTAAATGCCACTCGAGGAATTACTATTTTGGTGTTGTTCCATTTGGAAGTCCCTTATTGCCAACAGAATGCCCATATAATGAGGTACTGACTCTACATTTTTGGCTTTTCTAGGAATTAGTGCAGACTGTTGAAATAGCCGACCATTGTGTAATTAGTTAGAGATTTATTTTCTTTCTTAGAATAGATTATTTCTAATTTATATTTTTCCTTTATTAGATTTGTCAGTTTCCTCTTTTTTGGGGATTATTACCGTTTTCTGTAGACTGGAATGCCAGCCACTAATCGTGTATATTAGGTTATAATTTTTTCCTTTGCTAATCAATGAGAATAATCAGATTTCTTCTCAGAATTCTACATGGTATCAGAGCCATTCTCTGAACCCTAATCCCTCCCTTGCCGTCTTCTCTTAAATGACAAAATACGGCATGGCTTCAAGATCCTCTTCCTCGGAAGTCATATCCAGACCCGAGCCTGATTTATCAGCCCCTATTATTTCCGATTCTTCCTCTAATCTTGTCACCAGCCATAAACTTCAGGGCCATAATTTTCTTCAATGGTCTCAGTCCGTCTTCATGTTCATCTGCGGTCGGGGAAAAGATGGACATCTCACCGACGAAATCACTGCTCCAGAACCAGCAGACCCTAAGTATCGAGCCTGGAAAACCGATGACCATCTGGTTATGTCATGGCTCATAAATTCCATGACCACAGAGGTTGGCGAGAATTTTCTGCTCTTTAGAACAGCCAAGGAGATATGGGAGGCAGCTAGTGACACATACTCAAGCACTGAAAATTCCTCTGAGTTATTTGAGATAGAAACCCAGTTATATGATCTGCAACAGGGAGAACTAAGCGTCACTCAATATTTCAACACGCTTACATATATATATATATATATATATATTGCCATAAACAGAACAAAATAGTCATTACTTGCAAAAATAACTAAGCCCATATCAATTATAACTTAGTAAAACTAATAACTTTCTACTTTAATTGCTATTCAATACCAGATATCATCTACTATCATCAAGGTGATTTAAATTCATTAATACTAACACTCAAGGATCAGTAAATCTTCTCAAGCACCCAGGCATCATAAAGTTCAAGAGAATTCTTCTCATGGTGGTTTTTTACTACAAAGAGTCTATTTCAAGATTTCATGGGAACTTCGTCATATAATGTGGAGTATATACATATACTCAGTAATCACGAATGAACAAAACAGGTAGCACTAAGTCTTACTGTTTAGTAAACATCGTCATTCTCAACTTCATTTGCTATCATAATTAGATGATAAGAACATATAGCTTGGAAGACAGTTTCAAATGGGTCTTAATAGTAGAAAAAGCCTATGGCCCTATACGAAATGATAATTATTCAAATATCAAGTTCAATATACTCCACATCTCTAGAGCTTGTAAAACCAATCCCAGTCAAAATCAAGAATCATACCAGTTCATAGCAGTAAACAATGTGAATTGAAAAAATTCGATTCTCATTTTTTAGGTCATGATCTGAATTCATTCACTTCTGGGAAGTTCTGAGAGTGCCCTGCTAAAGTTTGGAGGTTATTCATTCGTTGTTCGCGACGACCACAATTCACTGAGCAACAAAATCCTGGTTTGTCTTGCAAAATTCTCAAAGTAACAACAGAATCACAATAAAAAAATGGCTATTTATAGAGCTTTCATATGTCCTTCTTCACATATATGCAAGTATAATCATTTATATGTATATATATATATAGGTTGGTCTCATATCCGGTAGCAGATGGTCTCCAGAAAATGTGAACTTCAATTACTAGAAATGTGAATTCATACAGAAGCAAATGTAAAATGAGAGAAATTCGCATTTACTTTAACTACATTTCCTTTGCAAGAATTCACATTTCCAGTAGTTTAAGTTTACATTTACAGCAACTGAAATTTACATACCGAATACCATACAATATCGAATATGAGATTTTGTGTGTGTATTAGCTATTAGTTGAATGAAATAGAAAATTCTAAATATTCGAGTCTTATATCAATTACATTTCCATGGGACCTAGGGATATGAACTTTAAATAACCCATCTGAGCTTTGAATCCATGGTTATACATGAATCACTTTCTAACCATTTTGACCCACATTGTCCAAACTAGCATCTCAACTACCGTAGTCACGCCAAAGTCGAGAACTAATTTCAAATTCAATATACTTTGAATCTCGTGAGCCCCAAAATCAAGAGAAGTAAGATTGGAACCTCAAGAGAATGTTCGATCTTAGGCATTGCACAGGCAAAGTTAAAGAAGTACAAAAATCCGGAACTACGAACGGCATGAATTAAAAAATCTCATACCCATTTTTCTCCGGCTACGATCCGATCTGGCTGGCTTCTGAGGCGTTCTGAGGAGACTGGCCTCCTGCTCGCGCCATATCTCGACGGTCGGTGACACAAAGCTACTGGGGGCCATGATGGTTGGTCTCAACTCTCAATGGTGAGAACAAAGGTAGGCTTGTGCGCAACGGCCACCGCCCTCGGTCATGGGTTCAATCGTGCCGAAGGCTTGATGGCCACGATTAATGATTTCTTCTTAGTTTTGCCCTCTTCAGGCTTTGAACACCGTCCACCATGGAAGAGAAAATTTTCCACATCTCCTCTTACCATTTTTTTTCCTGCAACAAAAATCTAAAAAAAAAAAAAAAGTGTGGAGAAAGAGGAAACTAAATAATGAATCTAAAAATACCGATGGAAGGAGAGAATAGCTTTCTCTTGCATTTTTTTTTTCTTTCCTTTCCCCAGCCAAACAAGTATTTTTGGGCATCTCATGACATAGATCTGAAAAAACAAAGTCGAAAAAAATCGAGCAATGGGTTCAAAAATCAGTGGATTAACATCAAAATTCATGAAAACCCCAAAGACTTTCCCACAGACAGCGCCAGATGTTGGAGTGGTTTTCTCCACGACAACGTTCCTCCATCTTCTCCGCCTCTCTCCACCGCGCTCTGCTCTCTCTTGTAACTGAAAGTCGTCTGGATGTCCCCAGCAGCCATGGGCGTTCCAAGAAGAGCAGAGTTTTTACCCTTCTGCCCCAGTCGTACTAGAGGGACCTGTTCTAGAGTTCCTCTTCCTATGAGTCAAGTGTTTTCTTTTATGAACGAGTGTCTTGTTTATTAGTTTTTTTAGACCCTTGTGGTTGGTTGAGACATGTCATTAATTCATTGACCGAGTCACGGCACGTTTCAGTTTGTACTGATTTGTACTGATTTTCAAGTTCAAGATGCCAACAAAATCTTAAGCCAAGAACAGGGTAAAAGTATGTCCGAATCCTTAAGCAGCTCAAATTCAGCAACTTGAATTCTTTATGTGCAGATTCAAAACAACAAAAACGCAAAATTTAATATTTGGAAATGAAAAGAACAAGAAAACAGGGGCAGAGAGACTCTTCATCAGAAGCCTGAAGAAATTGAACAATTATTTACATGTTATTACTCGAAATATCAAAGGGAAGCATTGCTTCTGCAACTAAATTACAACAAACAGAAGAACTACCCGCTTCTCGAATTTCCCCCTAAAAATCCCTACTTTCCGACATTTTCTTCTTCAAATTTTTGAAAAAAAAAAAAAAAAAAACCATTTAATTCTACATGAAAACTCGGAAACATCTCTCCATCCACAAGACCTTGAAATCACAAACCATCACGAGCTACAGATCGTCCGATAAATCAGCGACAACGACGACGAACCGAATCCAGGAGCAGTCCAAGACTCTGCAGCAGAGGCATAACCCGACGGACTCGCCGCCAGGGGAGAGGCGATCGGGGCTTGGCGGTCCTCCATTTTTGCAGCGCTTTCGACCTCCGATCGCGGCCACCAAGCTGAAGAGGCTCTTCATGATTCTTTTCTTGATCTGTCCACGCCTCGGAGGAGGATTAGGGTTACGCTTCGGCTGATGGTTCAATTTGGGGCATAGGATTTCCATGTCGCTAATCTCAAATGAAGAAGCTAGAGAGAGAAAGGCTCAGAGTGAGAGAGAGAGAGAGAGGTGGTTTTGGGAGAGTTGTTGTGTGGAATCGTTGTGGGGAAGTGTAGTTTTATAGACAGACTCGGGAGTTTGATTAGTGGTTGCGACTCCACTGAGTAAGCAGTAGTGAGTTCTTCAGTTCACTCGTTTGGCTATTACTTGGCGAGCAAGCAAGGCTTGGAAACGTTTTGCCTGGAGTCGAGCGCGAAATGTTTGGGAGTTCCACGTGTACGGTCCTCTGGAACTTGGGAAGTTACAGTCGTTTGGATTAGAAGTTTGGATAAAATTTCTGACTTACTGTTTCGGACAGGTGTCGGCGGTTGAGTCGTTCACACTTGATAGTTGCAGTCTTTCACCGTCACAAATACGATGAAATTTGGTGGCGGCGTTTTCAACGATCAGCAACAAAACCCCAAAATGTCAGCTGAAAAGAAAAAAATAAAACAAAAATCAGATGGAAAAACCACTTAATAACACAAATTTTAATATCATTCTATTAATATAATATAAAATTTAATTACTTCACTGATATAATATAAAATAATTCTAATCAAATGTTTATTTACACAGTTAAATATCAACCTGATATGATACGTAAATTTTTTATTTTTGGTTCTGTTGTATGCAAATTTTTATAGTAAAACAACCGTGTCCGTTCTAGTCAAACGCCCACCTATACGGTTAAAGATCAACCTAATATGGTATGCAAATTTTTTTGTTTTTTGGTTCTGCTGTTATGCAAATTTTTTGGAGTAAAAACTACCACGCCCCCCCCTCCTCAAAACACTGGTATGCCCACCGACCGGCCACCCTTCCTCCTAAACTAAAAAACAAATTAAATACAATTATGAGAAGGGACGTCTATGGTTACCAGTGGATACTTTGATCAAAAATCAACCACCCAAAATCGCCATACCGTGGAAACATAAAAAGGGATTAATTTTATAAATAGTTGTTAAATTATTCATCATGTTTATATTAATCCTGATTTTTGGTTACATAATAAAATAAAATAAAATAAATATAAAAGGTTGACAGTGTTTGATAATGACCTTATCGTTCGCACTTGATGATTAGTGCCCTTCACCATGCAGAAGAAAATTTCACCGGATCAGAAGAAAATAGTCTTTGTTTTTTAATTTCTCTTTTCGTTATCCATATAAATCTGACAATGGACTTGTACCGCAAAATAACAACCGAAAGTTCTCACAATATTTGTTATTTTGCCGGTCAATAAAGACTTGTACTGTAAGTATAGCTATATATTCGTCACTAGTTAATAAGACAACAGTATTTATTTTTACAACAAAAATAAATAACAAGCTTTATTAGACAATATTTCGTCACTAGTAATTTTTCAAACAGTATTTATTTTACATGTACTAAAATTAAAAAAAAAAAAAAAAAGCATTAGCTTTAGCTTTATCTGTCGTGATTATATATTTATTTTTTATTTTAAAAGGAGTAATGTTTCTTTTATTAGGCGTGCATATATATATACAACACACATACCTAATTCAATATTCAATAAATTATTGTATCGCTGACATTGGATGAAAAGTTATTTTTTAATAACGAAGGATCTAGGTTTGAAATGAACAAAATGGAACCACTTATTAGATACTCCCAAAAGCAACTCCAAGTTGACTATATTTACGCGGTGCGTGGCCAAATAGGTTTTTGAAAATTAATATATAACTATAAGGACCTATTTAATTGCAGTCAACTTCTAGAAACTCGTGAGTTAACCCCAATTGAAGTTACAAATTTTGTAATGTAGCTTTAAAAGGGGAAAGGATGAGAACCGGATATATTTTTTTAGGTTGTTTGGTAAGAGATAAAGAAATAAAGTATATTTAAACCTAGAGGAGAAAAATAAAGAGGAAAGGTTATATGGTTTCCCTTTCTCGGTATAATTAATATAGGAGTCCCTAAAGGATTTTAAATCTTTCATGAAATTTATTTTCTTTTTTTAATTACATCTAATTAACCAAATATGATAAGTTTTAAAAAAGTATTAGGCCTCGTTTGCTTTTCAACTCAAACTCAAAATTTTTATATCAGTTTTTATTTTTTCTGAAAATTTTTTCTTTTTCTAAAAAGTTTTTGTCTTTTTGAAAAGACAAAAAATTTTCAATTCAAACTTAAAATTTTCAACTCAAACTCATTCACCAAATGACTTTAATCCTTATGATGGGCCGATGCAATCACTTGAGGCTATATCAAGTGGTTGGGTACGTGAGTGTGTAGTCTAAAGTTCTTTTTTTTTTTTATAGGAAACTCAGTTTTTTAATAATAGTAAAATTACCAAAAAAATCTTCCCGATGCCACTCTACCATTTTTAACATGCCACTCCCGATGCATATATTTTGTTGATAAGTGTAAATAATTCGTGTTCAACAAGAAAAAAAAAGTGTAAATAATTCGTGGACCATATATATAAAACTGACAAGGCATCAATTATCAAGTCAAGATAAATACTAATTAGTAATTAATAATGTTATCAAATAAACTTGTGGGACTATAAATGAAGCATGTCATTAAAAGGCAGCATCTTGGACACAATCTAGAGTACTTAATTGTGGAGTTAAATTGCATTTATAAATAAATTTAAAAAAAGAAAGAGAGAATGAAAGAAAAGGTGCAGTAGGTATAGATATGTAAGTGGAAAGTGCATTTGCGAAGTTAGCAATTAAATAAAAGGATAAAACAACTATATTTGAGTCAAATTGCGATGGAGACACTCCTCAACAAGTAACACTATTATATCTTGACTAATTTCGTCCTAAACGTTGACTTAATCATTTGCCAATGTCAACTTTTATTGTGATTACTTCACGTATTTAATTTATTGATTTAATTATAATTTTTCAGAACCAAATGTTCTCATTGACGTTGGAATGGAGTAATATTTAATGAGAGAATGTTTTGAACGTACATGTGAGTCTTAGGTCGCATGTGAATCCTGGTGGAAGAAGGCTATTCGCAGCCTTTTATCCGACACAATACGCATCTTTTCTGAATTGATCAAATTCCCGTGATAAACTATTCATATTAGATTCACTAACTGGATTTAGAAAACGTGAATGCGCTCAGATGGAATTTGATCTTACTTTCAAACATTAAAAACAAAGATTAATTATATGTCTATGAATTTCATCAATTATATGACTATGATTTCATGTGATATATAATTAAAGGCAATCCGACTTGTGTGATACTCATACATAAGGGCAACTCGAAGGTTATAGGCGATTTAGGGGTGCTTTTTGGTCTTCTATTATGTGAACAATGATAAAAGACATCATAGTAGCATCTATTAATAAACAGTGGATCTCATAGTACGGGCTATAGATAGAATCCACCTTTTATTAGTAATGGTGTTTAGAATCAATTTTCCTTTCTCCGTATTAGTGTTTTATGTTATGGTCCTTCATACTATAATATAGGTGTTTCTAGTAGGTTTTCGTGGAATTTGTTATGCTTTTTACGACAAGATTCATCTAAAATGTATGTCAAGAAACTAAAACAACTGAGCTTTCATCTTAAAAATTACTTTAATTAATTTCAGTGGCGGAATCAGGATTTTTTTCAGGGGCATAAACTAAGAGTTAAATAAAATTGAAAATTGAATCATTAACTAAATTACATCACAATTGTCCCTTGCGAGTTTTCGTTAAAAATATTGTATAATAGTCTCATTATCAATGTATCAAAAATTTCTTTCTTAATGTATACAGTCAAAAATATATCCTCAAGTCCATACCTATTACTAAATAATAATTATTATTTCAACGCAATCATCTATATATAAAATATCAAGAGGAAAATATCTTGAAATAGAATTAAACTAGAATTACGAAAAAAAGGAACGAAACTCAGATTAATGATACTGAGTACTAGTTGCTAGTTAACAAATAATAAAAATAAGTAATTGCATAAAAATAATTTAAAGGACCAAGGAAAATGAAAGGTAATATGAGATTCAATGTGTGTTTTTTTTTTTAATTAAAAAAATAGAAAGAATGTAATATTCAAAAAGAAGTTTATAAACTCAATATAAAAATTCAATTCTAAGATATATATATATAATAAAAATAAAAATAAACTCTTGAAAATTAGAGAAAAAATTGTTGAAGTTTGGTATTTCTCCTCCAATTGAGCTTTCAAGCCTACAACAATTTGTGTTTTATTATTTTATTATTATTATTATTATTATTATTATGTCAACGGCCAACATGTTGGACTGAAAACTACAACTATTAATTGGGCCTTCAACAACAAACATGGGCTGGCTTTAGTTTAGAGGAGGGGTGGCAGGTCGGTGGGCATACGTGTTTGAAGGGGGGGGGGGCGGGGTGGGTGGTGGCTTGGGCAATTGCAAACGACTTGTAGTTTGCTCCAAAAATTTGCAAACAATAAAACGAAAAACAAAAAATATATGTCCCCCTGGTCCTTTACCTCCTTCCGCCACTGATTAGTTTCCAATGTCAAGTTTAATTGTGACTATTTCATAATTTATTTACTTAGCTTTCATATGTTAAAAATTAGTTTATAATTTGCAACAAAATTATTTGAACTGATGATGATGTATTAAGTTGTCTTCTTTATCACAAAAACAAAATCATTTACCGACTAATACATCACATTCCCGGGCAAAATCGGTGTCAAGAATAGCGATTTTCACGCTTCACTCTTTACCCATTAGAAGTTCTTTCCTTTTTGTTAAGTTCTAAGATATTTTATTAATAAATATTTTTTAATTTCATTTATTAGTGTACTATTTTTTTTCTAATAACTTCATTAGAACATGACAACCCTTTCAAAAAAAGTTTTCTTTCCATTACCTTTTTTTTTTGTATTAAGAAAAACTTAAAATGTTACGTGTTGTTAGGTACATGACTATTATAATGTGTGAGGCCAAAATATGGGTCAAGAAAAATTACTGGGTTCAGAGACAAATCTCATGAATAATCCCTCAATATTTGCCCTATTTTCCTTGATGTCAAGGAAAACTTATCTTTTTCCACTCGAGCCTAATGCGTGAATTCAATCATTATTTCTAAATTTCTAATAATATTTTCCCATACATTTGTTTTGTTTTGTTTTTTTCCCCAAGTGTCATGAGTGATCATGATAAGATGCAATTGTTTTTTGATATTTCAAAGTTTGGCATAAAGAAATTCCACACTTTGTTCAGTCTGTTGGTTTTCAGTCTATGAAATTCAAGATTCTTGTTATGGCATGTACCTCATCTTTCTGTCTACAAAACTCAAAATTTTTAATATGATCTTAATCTTTCGGTCTGAGCAACTCGAGATACTCAATACGACCTGTACCTTATCTTCGGTCCAAAGAACTCAAAGTTCTTAATATTTTCTGAATTTAATCTTTCGGTCCAGGTAACTCAAGGTACTCAAATACGTTCTATACCTTGAGGTTTGATCTGCAATAAGAGGAAAGTGGACGAGGTCCTTGCAAAACTCAAATATTAATAATCAATCTGAGGCAACGGCCATGGCCTTGTGGCTTGATTAATTTTTAAGTGTTTGAGGTGTTCAAACGATCTACACCTCTAAATTCGGTCCAAATGAGTCTTTGATGCTCAAAACGATCTGCATCTCGGTCTTATTACATAGGTTTGAGCAACATTACGTTAAAGTAAGACTACAATTATTAAAGCAGGATTTGCTTGCTCCACTTTTAGGAAGGACATTTCCATCACCATTCTCAGATCTGAAAGTTTCCATGCAGCTTTTTTGTTGCTTTCCACGTCCATCCTCTTTAGCAAGCGAATTTGCCCAACCCCTGTCCACAAAAGATTTAAGGTTACAACAAAATGCAAGAATTGATGCGACTTGTGCTTTCATTTTTTCTGTCTAGAGAACTTGAAGCACTCAGAAGCGTTTTATACTTCGAAGTTCAATTTGAAGCTCCCATGGAGTTTGAGAGAGGGCATTAGAGGTTCTCGGCACCTCACAACCTGTTACATGACAATTTCAACAATACCTTCCTTCGAGGCTTATCATTCATCAAAAAAAAGAAACACATTCAAACTACTATAACTTTAAAAAAGGAAACTGAAATTTAGTCTCAAACCATGATCACTTCTGTGCTTGGATTTTAAATAGTCCAAGGACAATGGGATGGTAACAATTTGAGCCAATTGTTTTTTATACACCTCCTTAAGAAACGAGAAGTATTTTGAGTGCAAAGTCTAGAGAAAGCGCAACAATTTGTTACTTAGGCTCTAGTCTAGCCAAAACAATTAGCAAGTGTATAATATTTGAAACAAGATAAAAGTCTCATACCAGAAAAATATATGTATTGAGCATATCATACACCATCGGATTCTTCAAAACCGCTTGCATATTGATGAGGTTATATAAGCAGCAATCAAGACTCTAGAGTCAAGCATACGACAGAATAGTTCAGAACATAAAACAGGAACCATCATATGGCTTGTTAAATGCCACTCGAGGAATTACTATTTTGGTGTTGTTCCATTTGGAAGTCCCTTATTGCCAACAGAATGCCCATATAATGAGGTACTGACTCTACATTTTTTGGCTTTTCTAGGAATTAGTGCAGACTGTTGAAATAGCCGACCATTGTGTAATTAGTTAGAGATTTAT
>JAINRH010000346.1:0-20182 GCA_025413025.1 Ficus hispida
CAACAAACACAGATTGAGGGAAGATGAGATTCTATAATTGCATAGAAAACTTGCAATTGTAGGACTTTTGTGCCATCAGGGGAATCCAATGGCCGTCCCAGAATGAATGTTGCGGTTCAAATGTTGGAAGGAGCAGAAGAATTAACCATGCCACCTGAACCTTTCACAGTAACAGGTCCGATAATCATAAACTGATACATAGATTCTTACAAGGGCGATGACTAAGAAACTATTGCTGAATGAGTATAACTTAGGTTTGTAGATTGATTTGCACTTCATGAATTGTCTATATTACATAACCGCAAAATTTAGGGAGTTTGATTTCTTGTGTAATTTGTTAAATCATTAAGCACAAACTAGTATAATTTGCGAATATCATGCCTGCATATTGCCCCTAACTTTGAATCTGTTTCACTATTTTCTTCTCTTAGAATTTATGTTAGAAATGTATGAAAAAAGGGGAGTTAACAGATAAATACTATTAGAAGGAGTATAGTGAGACTAATTTCCTTCTTATTTGGTCAGGTTTTAACAAAAAATTTAACAAAAGATAGTGGATAAGACTATTTCAAAATTCAATAAATAAAGTGGGAGTTTTAAAATTTAGAGTGTAAAGTGAGGATGACCCTGAAGTTAAGAAAAATTGGCAAAATTTAGCATTTACTGACTTGAGCCTTTGGGTACTGTAGCTATGAAAGATAGTACTTTTGTGGATCATTTTCTTCCATCTATGATTTACTAGCTCCGATGGAGTTTCTTGATTAATAGATTAGATGGAAATGAGTAATTATTGATGTTAACCATACTAACTCTTTTTCCTCTATCAAATTTTACTCAATTTTTCTATTTAGAGTTGGGTTAATTTCTTTTTTAGCATTTGTGGGATAAATTATATTAAAAAGCACAACTTTTTTGTCCCTTTATTTCTAGCACCACCACGTCAGCATCGTCACTGATCTGTGGGGCCCAACAACATTAAATGTATGGCAAGTTCCAGCTTTACCCTCATCTCACACCGACCCAAATATCCCCCTCCCTGGCACGGTTTAAAAAATTTTCAAACAGTATCTACAGTATTTTAGAGAGAGAAACTAAAATCTAGAGAGAGAAAGAGTTGCAACCGGCCGGAACCGCTCGGAAACTGTCTAATACCACCATGAAAGGCCTCTATAAACTGATTCGGAATATAGAAGGCTACCTACCCCAAAAAGTTTAAAAAAAAAAAAAAAAAAAAAAAAAGGGCTCCAGAGATCGAGAGAATGGTGGCCGATGAAGGGTTGAGGGGAAATCGAAATTAAGGAATCAAAGAAGTCGAAAGTTAAAAATATTACTTTTTAGTTTTTATGTTTAAAAAGTTTGCATTTAACACTTAACGAGTTCTCTCTTAATATTTTTAATTAAGAGAGTAGATAATTTTTTATTAAATTTTTTGTTTTCATTTGTCTTTTTTTTTTTTTTTTTTTACTTGTTTGTTTTGTATTCATCTGGCATACTTTCTCGTTTTATTGGTTCTTGTGGTTGGATTGATTCAAACTTATGTATAAATTTTTTATTAATAAATTTGAGTTGGGAATTTTGTATAAGATGAGTTATCAAATAAATGATCATATACTTGAGATGTATTAAATTTCTATGATAGGATTAGTTATCCTCTTAAAAAAAACAAAACAAAACAAAACAAAAAAAAAAAAAAACTACCACGCAACTAGTACGTCATGTTTACCGAGTCTTCCACGCTGTCTTGTACTATGAAAACGTTATTTACTAGTTTTCATGACGCTGCTTGGTCTTGTACAATTAGCCACCAATTAAAAAAAAAATACCAACAACAAAAACAAAAAACACAAAACACAAATATACTTTTCTTTTTGGGTCATATTTTTTCTGGTACAAATCATATTATATTAAAATTCTAAGTCTTCGCCGTAGTCTTTGGTAACTTTCTAGCCATCTTAAGCACGACTTGACTGCGGGTTCCACTAATGATTTACCAAGTCCTCCACAAAGTCTTCTGAAAAAGAAAATTAGCAATTTGGTATCCAAACCATTTATAAAAAATAAAATAAAAAATAAAAAATGACGTGAACAGTCTAATTAATATTTCTTGCTTTTCTATAGATAAGTTAATTTGAATATGCATTATTCTATACGTTTGTATTAAGAGGTGGACTCCACTTTCGATCTAATCAACTACCTAGAGAAGCCCTCCTGGGGAGGGAAGGGAGAGATTTGGATATAAGATCTCATATTCATAATATGAGAATGTTTTCATACTTTTTATGATTAGTGGGAGTTATATAAGCCCCACAATTGTTAAAAAAAAAAAACAAAACAAAAACAAAAAAGGGTAGATAAGAGTAATTCAATATTCAATAGATAATATGAGAGTTCTAAATTTTAGAGGATAAAATAAAGATGACCCTAAAATTCGGGAATTTCTTTTGTTTATTTATTTATTTTTCGAAATAAAGGCTTAACAATCTAGTTATGAATCGATGCTTTTCACCTTTGTGCATTAGTTGAACGAACCGTTCCATATACTACTCATGCTATAAATTTTGTAGGGAATTTTACAGTAATAGTATTTTTACGCAGATAATTGAGGTAAAACGTTTTAAAATATTTTAAGTAATTATATAATTTATTAGGGAAGTAAAAAATTTACTAGGTAAATTACATGTTGACAAGATGTAAATAAATCATTTACTTGATAAATTTAACATAAATAAAATTGTTTACCTGATAATTTATTATTTAATTCAAATATTTTTAAAACTTGCTGTTTACTTTAATTATTTATGAAAACCACTATCTGTTGTTTTTCAATTTTTTTTTTCTTTAGAGAAAGATATCACAAGAAAGTTGGGCTGCAAAGAGTTGGGCCTGTACGGTCAATTTCAGTAAATCGATGGTTTCAAAATGCAGAGATCACGTGCATTCCATCTTTAATGAACCTTGTGCAGGGTGGAGTGGGGACAAGATTGGTCCACAATTGGGAGAATGGCTGGCCCAATCCCATTCAATATTAAGTGGTTCACATGTAGCCACATTAGACTTGGATTTACCTAGCATTTTGATCGCTACAAGTCTGCGACTACAAAGCTTTCCTTTGTATACCGATCCGAAGCCTCCTTCACCCAATTTGTCTCTGAAGCCTTTAGTCATCTTCTTAATGTCCTTATAAGTGTATCTTATGGGCATGAGGTGGTTATGACTTTGGAGGAATTCTTCAATGCCATCATAAAATTGATAAATGCCGTCTTCGCCATTTGTAGATGAAAAGGGCAACCATAAATGAAACTCCCAAAGCTGTTCTTGGTGCTAACAGTCCAACTGGTAAAATCATTAAGAGAGATGAGAATTTTTTCATAGCAAAAGGAAAAATAAAATATCAACATTGTCATTTATAATGCCTAAACTTCTGTAATATATATATATTTTTTAAATTAATAAGCTACGAGAGAGGATAATTATTAGTGTCAAGAATCTAAAGTACATTCCAACTAAGTTGAGAAAATAACAATAAATACAACGCAATATAGATATATACATATAGAGAGACGTATTTGCATATATATGCCAAACAACCAAATGTGATCAAGGTGTAGAGTTGAGAAAGTTCTTTGACGACGATAAATGGGTTTGGATAAAACTTCTAAAAACTAGCTCAAAGGGAGAAGATGATCAATTCACATATAAACAACGTTAAGTCTAGTAACACTACTACAGAATGTGGATTCCACGACGGTTTTTAACCGTCGTGGAAGAAATCCACGACGGTTCTCCAACCGTCGTGGAATCCAGAGTCGTGGAATCTTTTAATATTCCACGACAGTCTTTTTACCGTCGTGGAATAGGTAAAATAGGGCCAAAAAATAGACTATTTAGAACCATACCACGACGGTTTTTGATGGAAAAAACCGTCGTGGAAATGAATATACCACGACGGTTCTTATGAGCCACCGTCGTGGTTTATTGGTCTACGACGACGGGTTTTATCAAGTCACCGTCGTGGTATTAATTATACCACGACGGTTATTTCGTGTCACCGTCGTCGTATTACTACATACCACGACGGTGATTTGTTAGAAACCGTGGTGGTAGACCAATATACCACGACGGTTCTAAACATCCACCGTCGTGGTAGTTCCCCTTACAACGACGGTGGCTTTATTGTATAATAAAACCGTCGTGGTATATTGCTCTACCACGACGGTTGGTACATTTAACCGTCGTGGTAGGTTATGTACCACGACGGTTCTTTTCTAAACCGTCGTGTTATTTATAATTCCACGACGGTTTCTGTTGAAAACCGTCGTGGTATGTTGTCAAGTGAACAAAACAAATTACAAATCGTTCATTTTGAATACCAGTTCATTCATTCATCCCACGGATTAATTACACAGCCAAGAAAAAAAAATAACAAAACTGATATCTTAAATATAATGTCACAATGTACAAAAAAATTAAATATATCGCATATACAAAATTCAACAGCATGCTAATGTGCGGGTTTATTGTATGAAGCGCATGATATATTGTGTCCACTCCTGCCTAACCAAATTCAAATCAGCTTCGGTATAAGACGTCTTCTTTTGAAGTAGGGCAAGGCCATCGACGGTCAAGCATATTTCTCGCATGAACCCCAATACAAAGTAGCCGCATTGCACATTTCCTTGTTGTATTGGGCAGCGAGCAGTCTGAATCAACGTCTGTAAGTTGCGTCGCTTTGTTATTCCTCGTCCCACCAGCAACTTCCAATCGTTTAGTGCCCTAACAAACCAACAAATATCAATACATCCAGAACTACAACAACAAGAATAGCAATCTAATCATTAATACCAACATCAAAGAATACTTACAACGTAATTAGCTGTTGAAAATCTTCACCCGGATCGTTTCCAAGAGGATTAAAATAGAGGACCGAGTCATCCCACGGATTAACAACAGCCAATATCCAATGTTGGCCGCTGTTATATGGCATGAGAACAAGCCTTCCCCTTGGTGTGTTTGTTATGATCCGGATGATATTGTCGGCTCTCTCTCTAATGTACGCAACGCGATCTACATTCTGTTGCACTGGCGAGACAAGGAATGGAGAAACAAAGTCGTAACGCTGCTCCATTCCGGCTTTTGCACAACAATCCGCTAGATAGCTGCAAAATAATTAAGTCAAACTTGCAGCCCGAAAATAATTGTAATACAGTATCACGGTACTAATTGGAACAAGAAAAATGACATTACCTGATGTAAACCATTATACTGCTTGCACTAATTTCTTGAAAAGAAATGAAATGGTATACATCTTCATACCCAATATATATGGGCATGTCATCAGCATTGACAGACTGTTGTTGTGGGCACGCGATCTGGGTACCGTCAGTCAAGCACCGTTGTGCGTAGTTCGCCAAGCGTCTCATATCAACCGGAATGGTATCAAAGTCAAACCTCAGTTCTTCTTCACCGGTTTGCTGTTGTACCTCCGGTTCTGAGTGTAGTTTCTTCCTCCCGGCTCTCTTCTTTATAAATTTGGTTCGCTTGGCACTTGGCTCGGGAGCTTGACTGGGACCTCGGCTGGCCTGGCTTAAACTGCTTTGCAGGACGATGTTTTTTTTGGGCCACGCAACAAACCCCCGATGGCCTCTTCAATATAGGTGGCTTCATCCGTCGGAATCGGAAGGAGTGCACGTTTAATTTTTGGGACGCTGATTGTCACACGCACATTCCCCTCGCCTAATGGAACCCCATGGACTGTGTCGGTTGGAACACAGTCCATGTATGCCCTGCCAATTGCAACCAGAACTTCTCCACCATTAATGACATCAGTCAAGAAAAGCTGGCATTCCTTACTTTCATTAGGCATGGGCTGCTGATCCGACGGGCCGGCTTCCTTCTCATTGACGGTGCAACTAGCCTTGACACTGTTGTGTTGATCAACAGCAGGTTGGGATGCTTCCTCAGCCATCGTCTCACGGTCGATACCGTGCTTTGCACAAAGTTCCTGCACCGTTCTTTCCAAGGCAGCCAACTGTCGTTTCATGTTGGAGACTTCAGGATTCTCCCTCGATATATTCATGGCATTGTAGTATTGCGTCTGCGTGACAAATTTTGACTGCCCACGAATACGACCGGAATGCTCGGCATTGCCCAAAGACTTGGTCAAAATGTCCTCCGTACCCACGGATTCGAAGCTGCCTTGCGTCTGTTGTTGTGTTAAATCGTCCTATAACAAATACACAATATGTTATTGAGCCCGTAAACATAATGGAGACAATCGTGGCCGAATCGAAGTAAACATTTCGTATACTTACAATTGTTTCGCCAATAATTTTAACCGACGGATTCTTGTACTGTCCATCGGGTTTGAGACGCGTGTCCCGCCAAATAACATGTCGGGCAGCATATTCCCCCGTCTTCTCGAACTGCAGTTTAGCAATTAAACATAAGAAACATACATAAAACACGTAATGTGAATTAACCAATTATTGAGTTGAAGTTGTTTGGCAAAGTAATTAACGTACGATTTCTTGATCGCGTTTCCTATATCCGTCACGGCCTGTCGTAGATCCGTATACGCTCTTTTTCCTGATCTCAGTTCCTTGTTGGGAAAGCCGCTTGAAATCAGCCGTCTGTCGATACGTAATAAACCTTTCCCAATCGTCCTGGCTGATGGTTGGGTAATTTCGAACCACTTTGGCCGGTCGTTGCCAAACGGTTTCTTCGTGGATATGATCCCTAACAAAGGCTTGGTACAGATCATATCTGAAACCCTTCGCCGACTCCCCACATGACTTCAAAACCTGTTTTTTGTGCGATTCGTCAACAGTGAATGAAGTGACTACTTCCAACCACACTCGTTCTTTCCTCGTTTCCAAATCAGCACTTCTGAAGTCAGCAATCCAAATGGGAATGTGCTCCCGAGCAAGCACTCCAACCCAACTCTGTAATTCATCACCTCCCTTGCCTAATGGTTGCCCTTTCGCGTCAAAGGAAACCGGAATTCGTTCTCCCCTCGTCCTAACAACGTGCACTCTTTTAAGGAGAGTTGCTCGTCTTTTTCCATCTTCATCAGCATTGAATCTTGGTGCGTTCGTTCGTCGTGGTTTCGAAGCTTGAGTTTGGGTTGAGCAATCCTCCTCGTGAGAGTTTGACATTGTTAATCAATCTGGAAAAAAACTGCAACACGAACCGTTATAAACAAAGCATCATTGACATTAAATCATTACAAAGAGCCGGGGTTCTGAAACACATTACTATCCAAACATATAACGAACAAAAACATTTAACGAACCAAAATCATAATAAAGAACCTTAAAATGCCCAAAGCCGAGCCAAACACATCCAGTTTAAGGAACTCTAAAACTAAATATCAAACAAATTAAGAGGCATTTAATCAAACGTGTTATCAACCTAAGCCTTACCCAACTATTTAAAATAAACTTTATGACTGAGACAATCAACAGCAAGAAATGAATATTTTCGCAAACCACATTCATATGCTTTATGCTGTAACAAACAGAAATTTCATTCCCCGAATAACTTGAAATTTAGACAAGCAATATAGAGTTCAACTTACCGGCGTGTAGAGCGTGGGCACGGGCAGAATGGTTTCTAGTCTGGGCCAACACGGGTTGTGGCCGGCGAGAGAAACTTGGAGATGACCGAAAAACCTTGGCGTTGGTGGAGGATTGAGCGAGGAATGGAGTCTCAGAAGATTGTCAAAGACAGTCGATGGAGTCGGATGACAGAAAATTTTTTGGGCAAACTTGCGATTTGAGCAGTGAGTGAAAAGATGACCAGAGGTTTCGAATGAAATGTGTTGGGGAACAATGGCGTCTGTTTGGGTTTTATTAAATGCGGGAAAAATTTAACCTATTCCCAAAAATTTTAAAATAGCCGCCTTAAGCCTACCACGACGGTCTTTAAAAAACCGTCGTGGAAATAATTCAAATATCCTTGCCTACCACGACGGTCTTTTGGTTCGACCGTCGTGGTAGACTTCATGGTCTGATTCCACGACGGTTTACTACTGACCGTCGTGGAATAGAATTAAAGGGCTGGCAAAATCGAAAAGGATGTAAATATACCACGACGGTCTTTTAATAAAACCGTCGTGGTATATCAATATATTACGACGGTCATAATAAAGACCGTCGTGGTATAGCAATATATTACGACGGTCTTAATTAAGACCGTCGTGGTATATGAGATACCACGACGGTCTTTTAAAAAGACCGTCGTGGTATAGCAATATATTACGACGGTCTTAATTAAGACCGTCGTGGTATATTGGATACCACGACGGTAAATGAAAAGAACCGTCGTGGTATCTTTCGAACATGCAAAATTTGTATTCAAAATTATACCGTAATCCAGATAAGCGGCCAATCCTGATAGTTGTGCAATTATAAATAATCAATTATACATATTTATCGCGTAAATAATCAATGATACATATTTATCGCGTAAATAAAAACCCGTGTCGAAATGTTTACAACGTAAGAAACGTGAACTTGTATGTTAAGCAATTTTTCCCTTCTTTTTTTTGGGCTTCTCGACACATGTCCACTCGACGTCCAATCGAAGTAAGTGTGAAACGTCGTCGTCAAAATCATCAATCTCATCCACCGGTGGCAAACCCTTTGTAAAAGGTGGAATCTCGGTGCAATCTTCAATATCTTCTTGGCCATCCCGGATTGATCTTGGCTTCATTGGCACGACCAAAGATAACTCTAAATTTGCAGGATCCGTTGTATAAAATACTTGTACCGCTTGTGACGCCATGATGAAAGGATCATTTTTGTAGCCCAATCGCCTAAAGTCCACTACTGTCACGCCGTCACTATCAACCTTAACATAATTATTGTCAGCCCACTTGCATTTAAATAGGGCTATTCGCAAGCCACAATAATCAAGTTCCCAAATATCTTCAATGAATCCAAAGTAATTCATGGAACTATATACCGGATTCTTGTCCTTTGCGGATGAAATATGCATAGACTCGGCCCGAAGTGTGACACCACTATTCTATACAGGATGCTTCTCATCTCTTGCCCGAGTGTAGAAGGAGTGGCCATTCACCAAATACGATGTATATCTTGTGACTATCGATGATGGACCTCTGGATAGCTTCATTACGTCCTGTGAAACGCCTTGCTTCATATGCAAGTATTTTCTTATCCACTCAAGAAATGACCGATTCTGCTCATCTTGAAACCACTTCTCACTTCTTCCTTTTCTTGGATTCGCAACTCTTAATTCCGCCATATGGACTTGAAAGAAAGGCTCCATTTCCTTAGCATTGTGCAGAACATACAAACATGCTTTTTCCCATTCATCTTGACATACCGGTGAATGAACGGCCGCAGAGAGTCCTTTCGATATAAATGGGCCGCTCGTTGGCAACCCTATTGGGTCTGCGTTGGACAAATACTCAGAACAAAATTCAACAGCTTCCTCGGATATGTAGTTTTCCACTATACAACCCTCCGGCCTATTTCGGTTCTTCACATATCCTTTCAAAACCTTCATGTACCTTTCAAAAGGATACATCCACCTCAAATACACCGGGCCACATAACTTAACTTCCCGAACTAAGTGCACACAAAGATGGATCATTATATCAAAAAAGGATGGTGGAAAATACTTCTCAAGCAGGCACAAGGTCATAACCAATTCCGATTGTAGCGAATCTAACATCATTGGATCAATTACCTTGGAGCATATCGAATTGAAGAATGAGCATAACTTTGTAATTGCGTATCTCACATCTCTGGTTAGAACTCCCCGCAAAGCAAGTGGTAATAATTGTTGCATCAAGATATGACAATCATGTGATTTCATTCCAACGAGCCGCAAATCTTTCATCGAAACCAACCTTTTGAAGTTAGAAGAGTACCCACTTGGCACTTTCACGGAAGCAAGCCACTCACAAAGCTTTCTCTTTTCGTGCCTAGATAATGTGTGCTTCGCCGGTGGTAAGTAAGTGCCGTTCGATCTTTTATCGGGGAGCAAATTCGGTCTAATCTTCATCTCTTTAAGATCCAACCGTGCCTTTTCACCATCTTTAGTCTTATTTGGAATGTCAAGCAACGTGCCCACTATCGACTCACAGACGTTTTTCTCAATATGCATAACGTCTAAGCAATGCCGTACGTAAAGTGACTTCCAATATGGAAGTTCATAGAAAATTGACTTCTTCTTCCAAGGGCCATCGACAGCTGGATCCTTACGTTTTCTCTTCCCCAAAACTACGTTGACATCTTTAACCATCTCAAAAACATCTTCGCCAGTCAAAATCCGAGGAGCGATTCTTTCTTCGGTATTACCATCAAAAGCCTTCTTCTGTTTGCGATAGCGATGATTTTTCGGCAAGAACCTCCGATGACCAAGGTAAACGGTTTTCCTACCGTATTTCAACCTGATGGAAGATGTTTCCTTCATACAAACGGGACAACCTATAGAACTCTTCACAGGATAACCAGAGAGGTTGCCAAGTGCAGGAAAGTCATTAATTGACCAAATCAACATTGCGCGAAGATTGAACGTATCTTGACGGTAAGAATCTCGTACTTGTAAACCATCATCCCACAACCTGTTTAGGTCATCGATTAATGGTGCCAAGTAAACATCAATATCATTCCCTGGTTGTTGAGGGCCTGATATCAATAATGTCAACATCAAGAACTTCCGCTTCATGCAAACGTCTGGAGGGAGATTGTAGTTGACAAGTATGACTGGCCAGGTACTATGCCGACTACTCATGTTACTGTGCGGGTTTATTCCATCCGTCGACAAACCGAGACGTAAATTCCTTGGTTCTGCACTAAAGTCTGGATGATTGTCATCGAAGGTCTTCCATTGCGGTGCATCGGCCGGATGCCTAAGCTTGCCATCGTCTACACGTGTATCGTGATGCCATGTCAAACTCTTAGCATGTTTTGCATTACGGAATAAACGGCGGAAACGTGGAGCTGGTGGAATGTACCATAACACCTTCACCGGCACTCCTTTACTACCATTCGATGGAATCTTGCCCTTCTTCCATCTTGACTCATTACAAACCGGACATTCATCTAAATCTTCATTTTCTTTCCGATAAAGTACGCAATCGTTTGGACAAGCATGTATCTTTTCGTATTCCATTCCCAACGTGCTCAAAGTCTTTTTCGCCTCGTACATACTAGGTGGCACTTTGTTATCCGCCGGTAGAACATCTTTTAGAAAAGCTAAAAGAGTCGTGAAACTAGAATTCGTCCACCCTCCCGACGCTTTCATATTCCATAATTTAACCAATGCCCCTAATTTTGTATATTTTGTACACCCGACGTACAAGGGCGTTTCGGCATCATTAATCATTTCCTCAAATAACTCCGGACGGTGCACAAAGTTTTCTTCCAAATTATTTATCATATTGTACATAGATTCACCACCGTCTTCCTCCACAATCGGATCCTTATCTTTAGTACTAGTCTGACTATACTTAAAACCGACGAAATCTTCACCATGTAAATACCATGTTTGGTAAGAACAAATAATCCCATAAGCAAGCAAATGGCCTCTAACATCATCAATTGAATGGGATCTATGATTACCACAAGCTTGACACGGACACCGAATCTTATCGTCTTGCGTATGAGCTTTGGCAAATGACAAAAATTCTTCGACACCATCTTCATATGCTTTAGACAATCTATCAAACCACATCCATTTCCTATCCATGATTAGCGCGCAAATCCTAAATCAATCAATAAAAGTTCTCGATAAGTCAATATAAGGTGTGCATTTTTTTTAATTTTTGGCATGAATATCATTAATTGCATGCACTTAATTCATAGCTAGTTATATACAAAGACCCCTGCTCATGCATTAATTAAATCAACAAGATATTTACTAAATTAAAACTCCAAAAAACATAACAAAAACTAAAAGTACCATTATAAATTAAAAACCGGCCCGGGTTATTTAGCTTAAAAAACAAACTATAAATAAATGGTAATATATAGGATTTATATATAAATAAATTTTTGTGATTATTTAACTGAAAAATCCAAACTAATTTAAATAAAACCAAATTAAAAATACATTGATCGTCATGAGATCACTTAATTAATTAAACACTTTGCAGTATATAACGTATCAAAAGCAATCCAACAAATTTCAAATTAAAATTTACATAATATGGCCGGGTTCGTAAATAAAAATATAATACAGAGGAAAACAACTTCCTTGTTTAGTTAATTTGTGTCATCATCACTTACAAAAACGACGGGAGAGCAGTAGAGGCGGTGGTTAGAATCCTTTGCGGTGTATGGAACTGTTGAAGGAGCGACCTGATATGATTTTGGTTCACGGCAGCAGCTCTACCAATGTGGAAAAAACAGGGCAACACCTTTTATATAAAACTGAAAAAAAGTACGATGTTTCTACCACGGCTTTATGGAAACCGTCGTGTAAGAACGAGATTACACGACGGTTTTTAGACAACCGTCGTGTAATCCACGGAACTACCACGACGGTTGTATATACCCGTCGCGGAATAGCTAGATTATTACACGACGGTTCCCATAAACCGTCGTGGAATATATACTTCCATGACGGTTTTATGGAAATACAATATTCCACGACGGTTTCTGTTAACCGTGGTGGGAATCTAAAATTCCACGACGGTTTTCGGATGCCGCTTTTCTGTTCCGTGTTTTTGCCATCGTTTCCACGACGGTTTTTAAAAAACGGTCGTCCAATCTCAGTCGTGGAAGCGACATTCTGTAGTAGTGTAATTTGGTGAAATGAGACAAATTCAAATTCTAACACCCTTCCTCACGCGTAAGGTCTCGCGGAAATGGATTGGGATCCAAACCTATCATCATGCACAGAAGTCTGGCATTGATCCCCATGATTAATGGGTTCAAGTAGAGAGAGTGTCCAATCAACATATAAAAATCATAAAATTCAAAAGCTTGAGATTGTGGGATAAATTAAACTTCTAGCATACGAGTTATGATCACTATAGTTCCTCATTGCTCGTCTTCATATACAAGGTTCACACTTAACTAACACTTTTAATAATAAATTAAGAGCACGTTTGTCTCGAGACGGAAATGGAAAGAAAATGAAAACAACTTACACGTAATTTCTTTACTAAAGAAAATGTTATTTCTCTAGCATTTTCCAAATAAATGGTTGGTTTTCAATTTCCGAGTAAATGTGGACTAGGTTAGTCCGGAGAGAAAATTATTTCAAATTACTAAAGCTACTAGTGACTTGATATATCAATGATCATTCTTTTTCTTCATAAGGTTCACGGGCATAAAATGTTAATTCCACTGGTTTTTGTTAGAGGAAAGTTCAAGCCGCCAATATAGATTTCGATTACATAAATGATTAGTGGTTTGGTGTTTACAACTTGCTTTTTTTTTTTTTAGTTTAATTTGGAGGTGTTTGTATGATGTGTAACATGAATTTTTGTTCTCTAAAAAAGATTCTAGTGAAGTCACAAATATAATTTCTTATAAAAGATCTTCCGAATATATTTTGAAATTTGAATCAGACTTTTAGTAAGATATTATAAATCCATTGTACAATTTTTTCTCCTTATTAACTTTTAAAAAAATCAAATTAACAGATTAAGGTTTTTCAAACATATGATTGCAAATATTGAATAACCATGAATGCTCTAATAAATGTGTCATCTCTGCCTTGAATAACCAAAGCCCCATTAACATTCAACAGGTAAGCGATGCTCCAATATAGAAACTACAGTACAACAAAATCTGGAAATGATGGCTAATTTGAAGTCATAAATTAAAATCTGATAATTTTCACAACTTATTAATCCGTTCCCGCTTTGAGAACGTAAAGTTTAATTTATTCCATTCTAATATGTAAACTTATTAGACGTATAAAAGTAAAATTTGCCAAGTTGTGGAGCTTATATCCTATGAGAAACGTTTTATGCAGAGACAACACGTGTATCGACCTTCGTGGTAAGGGGGTATCGTGAGAATTCCACACTTACAATTTTAATTGCCCTAATTTTTTTTATTTAGAGGGGGAAGGGAGAGCCGTTATTAAGGATTTACTAAGAGAGATTAGAGAAAATATAGAGAGTGTGAGAGTGTGAATTTCTCTTGTAAACTTCTTGATTATCATTATAAATTACTCCAATGGCTAAACCATGATGTAGTCTCACATTGAGGTGAACATGTATAAAAATTTACGTGTTACATGATTATTTATTTTTTCTGTGATTTTATTACTCTCAATGATATAAAATTAATTGTTAATTTTCTTTATTAGTATTTATTATATTTAATTAAAAATCAATATTCAGGGGTGTGAAAAGATCGATATTTTCTTTTTATATTTTTTTCTATTAATTTTGTAAGTAAATATATGATTAAAAAAATAGTAATATTTTCTATTAATTGTGTTTCAATTAGTAGACCTTTTTACAAATTAATTTTGACTTATCAGGTCAAAAGTTGCTTAAGAAGAAATATCTTAAAGAGTTTCTAGTTAAAATCATAAATTGTGAGTTTTCAATAAAATTCTTTGAATGAAATTTGAATCTTATAGTAATACATTATAAACTCTTGTAAGAAAATTCGAAAACCATTTCTAATTTAACTCATTAATTCTGTTAAAAATGTAGATCCAAAAAACACTTAATGAGAAGTCATAATTTTTATTTTTCTTCTCTTCTCATAAAAATTAAAAACAAAAACTCTATCAAATGGATCCATAATATCTCACCCATGCTGTTTGTAAGCTCTTTTCTGAGATATATGTCTTTTTAATTTCTCACTGAGAAAAAGGATATTATAAATTAATAAAAAGGCCTTACAAAAGGCCTTTTTATTACCGAATTAGTAAAAAGAACATTGTCTTTTTATTATAAATTAATAAAAGGCCTTACCAATGTATTTGTTTCCTAGGTAGTAGTGCAAATAAACTGCAAGGAAACAAAAGAAACCAAAATATTGGAAAATAGTGAAAATTTATTTTGAAAATAGTGAAATTAATTGCATGAGAATACTTACAATCCCGGCCGGAAAGCAGTACTACATGTTTAATTAATCACGATGTAAATGCTTTAGCAAAACCAAAAAAAAAAAAACGATGAAAATGACTTGTGAATATATTAATTAGCCAGAAAAAAAAAAAAAAAAAAACCTATGATATGTTTTATGGTATCATTTTCTTAATTGATATTTAGAATATTTTAATTAGCAACATCAAAATATGATTTTGTTGTTAACAAATGGCGAGTAAGACCAATGTATCTTACCACAGCGATAGCTTAGTCCATTGAGCCGATTCTCTATGTTACCGACGTTTTGCATCAAAAACACTACTTGTGCTAAAACTTTGCAGCCACGAAAGCTCAAACCCGTAAACCAGGGCGTCACGGATCTCCAGGGGAGTCCGCGGAGTGTTGCTGTCATTCTTCTGATCTCCCTTTGCTATGAGAGTCTGCTATGAGAGTCACTTTTTCTATCCAGCAAGACTCCTCCCATTCACCGAAATTGAATTCGTCGTCAGGAATGTAGTAGTAAGAGTAGTACTGCAGCGGCGGCCTTGTGGAGAAAGTGCTGTTCAATGCACAAGAATCATCTTTCCAGATAAAGGGATCCACCAGTCGAATCGTGTAGTTCTCATAAGTTATTGCCTTTACGTGGTATCTTTGATATTCTGTGCTCGAGTCATAATAAAAGGAAAATTGAACTGTTCCTCTTCTCTAGTAAGAATCACATACTGGCGAAACAGGCAAGTATAGGACTGTAAGGTTGTTCTCGCAAGAAAGGTTATACCTTAAGTCGCCACAGTTCAACGGGTCGGTTGTGAGTCTGAAAGGAGAGGTTATATTACGGATATAGCTGCGGGAAGAAGAACAAAGATGCGTTTGGTGCTAAGGTTTGGATTGTAGTATTTGAGTTTGAATTGAATTGTGTGTTTGGTAAGACATTTGAACTGCTGAAGTTAAACAGTGAAAAAGCTTGAAATGTGATCGGAAAAAAAAAATCAATATGGAACTTGTTTCCTCCGTCTCGAAATTCTATATAATTAAAAAAAATCAATTCATTTAGACTTGAATATGCAAAGTTATGGACTTACAAAATTGTATAAAATAGTAAAACTGAAGTTGAGTTTACAGAAAAGACAAAAATTGAATTGTAAATTGTGATTCAAAATGAAGCACCAAACACCCCTAACTTTTAAGAAACCTAAAACACCTCCCAAAATACTATTCATTTCAACCATTTGACACCGCATTTTTCATTTTCATACTGCGTTTTTTAAATGAATTTATGGCCCATCCATATACATAGAATCTTCAGAAGCAAAGAAAAAAATACTTCCTCTTCTTCTTCTTCCTTTTTTTTATTATTTTTTTAATTTTTTGACAATGAATACATAGAATCTTGAGAAGCAAAGAAAATATGAAGCAAAGAAAAAGACTTCTCCTTCTTTTTTTTTTTTTGGTTTGACAATGTATATATACATAGAATCTTCAGAAGCAAAGCAAAAGACTTCTTCTTCTTCTTCTTCTTCTTCTTTTATTTATTTATTTATTATTATTATTATTATTATTTTTTGACAATGTATATACATAGAATCTTCAGAAGCAAAGAAAAAAGAGGACAGAGCTGAAATTTGGAAAAAAGTGAAAGAGGACGACTTTCTTTGCATTGGCCCTGCATCACGGGTAAATTCTAATATACAGGCCGAGACCCGAGAAGCATCACTACTTTCCTGATCGAATTCCAGATATGAATGTTTCCATTGTACTAAAGCTGATGACCATCTCCTCTTTTTACTTATTTTCAACAACAAATCTTGCAGATAATATAGCAGCCATCAAAGATGTATGTCAAGAAGCGAGATGCGGGGAAAACGAGCCTCTAATCAGTTTCCCTTTCTGGCTCAAAGACAAGCAGAAAGACTGCTGTGGCTGCCCTGGCTTCACCCTTTCATGTACTAGTTCTGATCACACTACTCTTGAGCTGCCTGGTATTCGGATGACGCTGTATGTAAAATATATAGACTACAGATGGCGGAGAATTCAAGTACATGACAAAGATCAATGTAGTCTACATAGAAAAAACTTAAAATTCTTCGATCAGTCAATTTATCCTCTCAATTACTCATCTGATGACATTATTGGCTCTACTCTGTTGAATCTTCTAACCGTAGATATAAATCATATGAATTTGGTACTCATCTCCCCTGTCTCAGTGACGATAGATTTTCTGTTTACATCACTTATTACGTCCAATATGTGATCATGAACTGGCCACATCTCGTTTCCTGTTAGAAGATGTTCAATGCGTCAGTTCCAGAACATTTATTCTGGAATAATTCGGATGGTTGTTCATTTACATGGTTAGAACCAAATTGTTCATACTGTGGAGGAAAAGATAACAGCTTCTCGATCAAATGCTTATTAAAATGGTTCAAACACGTCATAAAAAATTCTATAGTTGCATTAAGGGTCATCATTACCGTGCATATAGTTAGTTCCTAATTAAACACTCATACAAGATCTTAAGATTTGGTTAACATTTAGTGTAGTTTTATATGCAAGAAAAAGTTACTTTGATTTCGGTTAGATGATTACAGAGCATCCAAGCCATCAAGATATGCCTACGCTGACATAAAGAGGATAACAAATCAGTTCAAGGAAAAGTTAGGCCAAGGAGCGTTTGGAACAGTTTTCAAAGGAAAGCTGTCCAATGAGGTCCTCGTCGCCGTGAAGATCCTAAACAATTTCAAGGGAAATGGGGATGAATTCATCAATGACGTAGGAACAATGGGTCTAATTCACAGTGAGTCTCCGTTGGTCGGCTACTGTGCTGAAGGATTTAGAAGAGCACTCATTTATGAGTTCTTGCCGAACGATTCGCTGGAGAAGTACATATCATCAACATCTGGAACCGCAAAGCGCTCACTTAGTTGGGAAAAATTGCAGGATATTGCTGTAGGCAAGGCTGAGGGAATTGAGTATCTCCACCAAGGCTGCGATCAACGGATCTTGCATTTCGATATCAAGCCCCACAACATTTTGCTTGACCACAACTTCAAACCAAAATTTTCGGATCTCGGACCTGCTAAGTTGTGTTCCAAGGATCAAAGTATAGTGTCCATGACCAGAGCTAGAGGACTATTGGTTACATTGCACCGGAAGTCTTCTCGAAGAACTTTGGGAACGTGTCCTACAAGTCAGATGTTTACAGTTTTGGAATGTTGTTGCTTGGAACGTGTCCAAAAACTCTATCCCAACAGAGGAAAACATAGATGAAATCTACTACCCAGAATGGATTTACAGTCTTTTAGAGGAAGGAAGAGCTTTGCAGATTCAGATAATCGAGGAAGAGGTAGATTCTAAAATTGCTAAGAAACTTGCAATTGTAGGACTCTGGTGCATCCAATGGCACCCCATAAGCCGGCCTACCATGAAAGCTGTCATTCAAATGCTGGAAGCCGAGTCGAAGAATTGACCATACCGCCTAATCCTTTTGCCTCTCCAAATAAACCGACGACAAATCCAACGATGTGTGCAAGATAGATGACTCTTGAGTTGGAAACGATTGATGAGTGACCATAACATACTTTGCTATTGCGTTGCAATCTCTTTGTGATGTAATAATCTACCCTCTATATGCCAGGGTCTGAATTTAGTATGCGTTTCGAGGTCTTCGTTTTTCAAGCTACTTATTAGCCCTGTGCTGACTTGCTGTAATTTTCCGTCGGACCATAATTTTACCAGTTCTTAGCATGCATATATATATATATATATAGTTAGAATAAAAAGAAAGGAGTTTCATTTCCTTGTACATTGTTTACAAATGGTGGATATCTATGGTAGGGTTTGAAACAAGGCACTATATCTATAAGACTTTGTTTTCTAACCAATAGATTTCTACTTCAAATTATTCTGTTTTCTTCATATTGCCCGTAAAACTCACTCGGATAAGCAGATTGGGTTGCCAACCTTTGCTTTTTGTTGTGGTGGAAGGGAAAGTTCGGGTATGAAGGCCACGCAAGAGTCTTCTTTTCCACCATGTATGACGAGGCTTTGAGTTTTATTACTGTAGCTGGATGAGACTTTAGCTTTAGCTGGTCGTGGCCCAGACACCATCGGTTTTGCTTGTTGGGCCGGGATTGCCTAACTTGTCAATTTATTTGGTAAACTACTGGAGGCTCACGTAGCATATACCGAATCAAATCGGACTCTAAGTCGGAACAATAAACTTATTTAAAGTGGCTCATTCGCTCCCCTACCTTACATTTATTTTTATTTTTTGTTTTGAGATTGGATAATCTATATATGTCATAGAAACTGGGCTCAATTTATCCTTGAGTGTTTTCTTAGAAATTATATCATAGTATATGACGTTTGTAGTTGAAGCTTTACGGCATAAAATGTTTCTCAATGATTTATCAATGATTTTCAAATCAATAAGCGCTCTCAAACAGTAGATGTAAAACTTAAAAAAGAGAAAGAAGTAACCAAGCCTTCCTGTGGAAAATTAATTAAAAGAGAAAAACAAAACAAAGTAAGAAAAGAGTCCCATTAGTGGGCTTTCTCAATAAGTAAACCCATCAGCGAATGTATTCCAATAGAGTAGTTATATTTAGTATTTACATCCAAAAAACTATTCTTTTACAACATTTTTCACATTATATCCAAATTAACCCTCTCATACCTCCAGTTAATTGTCAATGTAATTTGCTTTCTAAAAATAGTTGAATAGCAAATCTAATTAATCCGCTTCTCTGTTTTCTTTTTCATCTGGAGAACATTTCTCAATAATTAAAATAATCCTTTTTTAAAATATTTAATCACCACTTAACATAAAGTCAATTACTAATTAATCAATATTAATATGTGTTTTTATCTGTCAATCAGTTATTGACCGATTGGGTCATTAAATGTTTTATTTCACGAACCATTTTTCTTTATAAAAAAAGTTTGGTCAAAACAAGTGTTCAAAAACTGTTTATTATCTACTTAATTCCCAGTAGTAATAATAATAATAGTAATAAACTGTTTATTAAGAAATGCTCAGATTTTCTTCACGTGAGATCATTTCAATAATAAACTCCAAGATATAAGAAAGCGTTTAGGTTTATTTCACTACATCTTGGATTAGATCTTCATAAGATCTAAGTTGAAATC
>JAINRH010000347.1:0-20042 GCA_025413025.1 Ficus hispida
ATCATTACAATTTATTCCACGAGAAATAATTTTGAAGAAAGATTCCAATCTACTGGAAGCTTAAAATTGGTTGTTTGTTTGTATTTCTTGCCCTTGTCGTTTGTTAAACTAATTTGTCGTTTGAAAAATGATACTATCGTCTAGCACACTTAGTTTTTTTTTTTTTTTTTTCATACGATCTTGTTGTCTAGATATTATATTCTTAAATGCTTTTCTATTTTATCAAATAATACCATCGTTGACAAAAACAGCGATGTTTTGTTGATAGGGAAGAATCTTTAATTCTTTTCCATAGTGCTTTGGCTTAAAAAAAAATATAATAGATGGACAAAAAAAATTAATTTCTTCCATAAAAGTGTTATTTAAAAGATGGCCTTACCGTGTTGATTGGACTCGATATGACAATTAAGTTGACTACTAATGGAGGACTCATTGATCATGGAACTTGATCCAATAAACTTAATTACGAGAATTAATATTTCTAAGGAAGATAAGAAAAGTGTATAAAAATAAAAAATATAAAAGACCAAAGTCTAAGTCACAAGAGGCAGCATATATTAACTTCAAACCGGACCTTGCTATTAAAGCTTTGCATCATGGAAAAATGTTTTCTTCCAACTAAGTCTAAAAGTCAGGTACGAGGAAAATGATGTACATGTTTTTTTAAGGGATTGGGCGTAAGTGGAAGACGGAGAAATAAGTCTACTCAGGTTATCTTGCCCTTCAAGTCTTCATAGTGCTGCTATTATAACCAAGACCAAGAAGATAGATAATAAAATATAAAAATATATAAATAAGAGCCAACCAACGAGAAATTATTCAGTACACTTGTGTATCGGTCATCATGCTTACATAGTACACCCGTCCAATAAAATATCATAGTCATGATCATATGCATGCTCACCTTAAGGAAGTAAGATACTAATGAAAGTAAAAATATAAGATTTTTAAGTGTGTACTAACTTCTACAGATGTGAGGTGAATTTATGAACAATCTAAATAAGACCTTAGGTATGTTGGATTGGGGTTGCCCCCTCAACTTCCTATTGGTTGAGTTATGGGTACGAACACATATGGGGCGTAAAGTAAGAAGCTAAGAAACAAGCAACAAGAAAGAAGAAAGAAGAATAAGAAACTAGAAATAAGAAGCAAGTATAATTATACAATTCATAAAATGTTATTCATTTCCTTATATGCTTATTCTGTGAGATTTATGTTTGTACCTACTAACGAAAGCTTAATTATGTTTGTTCATGTTTTAGGCAATACGGTGATTCGATGGACTGGTAACTGAGTCGAGACAATGGAGGCATGGGTTATGGGTACCGCTATCAATATGTACATTCCACAAATTAAGAATTTTTTCGAAATTATGATGAGTTTTAAATATGTTTATATTTATTTAAATTGATTATTATCAAGAAATTGGGTTTTAGAAAGAACCCAAATATAATGAATGCTTAGTTTACATTTGAACTAAGCAAATTAGAAAAGTTTAATATTCTAAAATATACTTTTATTCTTTTGCTTATAAGTATTCAACGATGAAAAGACCTTTACTTTGGCCAAGTATTTTGGTTTGGTTTACAAGAAACCAAACTTAAAAATATGTTTGTACTAATTTTAATAATGTGAGTCTGACATTATGTTTTAAATTTCATGTTATGTTCTTACTTATTAACTTATCGAGTTTAGATCTTTAAATCAACTATTACCAAGTAATTGGGTTTATAATGAACCCAAATACAATGAATGCTTAGTTAAATTTTAACTAAGCATGGTTATTCATGTCTTATGCTTCTTTTCTGATAATAAGATTTTATTTGATTAAGTAGATTGCTTTACGGGAACCAAATTTAAGATATATCTTTACTAATTTTAAATAATTATGTTGGACATGATGACATCTTAAAGTTTGTATTTAGTTTTTACCTATTAGTTATTAAATTTAGATTTTATATTAATTAAAAAATGTTTCTAAGGTTTAAGTCTTTCCAATAGTGTAAATTTGTTTTGAATCTAGAGGGGGGGGGGGCGGGTGGTTAGTGGGAATGATCTGGACTTCATGTAGGCTATGATGTATATAATATAAGTAACAAAAAAAATCTATGAAATTTTGGTGATCAAGTTTAAGATCAAATCAAATAATTAGGTATATGAAGTTAATTAACGCCGTAATTAAGTCGGCTAATTATATATATATATATATATATGAATTTTAGGGATTGGTCATAAGTGGAGGATGGAGAAAGAAAGTCCACTGATCAGCGGATGTTGCCTTGGAGTCTTCATAGTGCTGCTCTAAACATGTTGCCTCCCGAATTTATCATGCAATAGCAATTTATTCCCAAAAATTTTTAATTTGTACAATTTATTTCCACTTAATTTTGACAATTTGTACCTTGAATTGATAAACCTCCTCAAAATATTTACCTAGTTAATTAAGGTACAATATTACTGCCTTATTAATCCATTGATAAATTTTAGTTTGTCTTTTACCAACGATTGGTCACGGATATGTTTATTCAATAAAGCAATTGTTGTCATAGACTTTAAAGTGATAAATGCTAGTTTCATAAGGAACATCAATTGTGTTATATGTCAGGTGAAAAGAAAAAATATTAAGAAAATTCTGAAGCTAGCTTCTTTAGTTTTAATCAAGAAACTATCTACCAACATATACACTGGTTTGTAGTAATTTGATATATTATTTCGTCGCGAATATTCATCTCTAAGCAAGATCAATTTCAATATTAAAGATTGATCTTAATTCATAATAATGATAGACAAACGAACCCAATGTTATGTTAATATCTGATATTACTTCTTTCTCACGCAAAGACTTGTGCTGACTTCATAAGTCTGCCATGATTTAGGGGGCGATTAATCATACAGTCCAGTTGAAGCTTGAAGATGTTATGATTGAATATGAGTGGATATTTAAAATTATGTGTTTTGTTGAAAATGAACTATGATAGCTAAAAAATATAAAAACTTAAAATGCATTCAGAAGGGCAAAAAAAGAAAGCAATATTATAGATCTTGGAATCTTTATTGAATTTTTATGAATGAGACCTCTAAATTCGTATGAATGACATCCAACCCATAAGATAAGTCATGAATTTAATGAAACCATAAAACACGTTATGGATCAAGCAAACATAGCCGGGACCCACAAAAATTCTATCTTGACTCTCAAAAGTCCTCTATCGAGAGTGACCATCCAGAAGTCTTGCCATAAGAAGACCCCGGATACTGTTCTTCTGCACGGCACACCGGTAGACAAGTGACTAAAGACTTTGATGCAAAATCTGCAACAAATCTGGTACTTTCTATGCCCGTAATCAATTTTCTAATTTGTCATTGTTTTTACAAACCACGTTATTTCTTTGTTTAAGGGATTGGTCATAAGTGGAAGACCAATTCCAAGATGACTTCCTACGGCATGTGTATGACCATGAAGACAATGTAAAGAGCAATAAAATTTGTGATATGGCTGTCCCACGGAGAACGTTCAATTAGGGCCTAGCTAGGATACTATGGTCCAATTGTTCATAAAAAAAATAAAAATAAAAATAATCAAATCAGGTTGAATAATAGCAACCATAAAGGAAACTTACAGGAATTATGGTCCATTGAACATTTGGTTTGGAAAAAAATTTTGAACACTGTTCAAAACTTTTTTTAAAAATTGTTTTATCTTTAAAAAATTTAAAATTTACTATTCAAATTTACATTTCAAAATCATGTTTCAAATGGACTAAAACGGTTCAGCATGTTCTTCTTCTCAATTTCACAAACTCAACATAAACATTTTTCATCATAAATCTAATAATACTAATAATATTATTCATCATCAAGTTAATTGCAGTTTTTTATGTTAAAACTTTTAATCAAACTAGGTTACGTTTATTTATAAAATTAATATATATATATATATAACTTTTTTCCAATAGTATTATCATATCATATATACATCTTTATGTAATATTAATCTGTATGAATTTAAGATAGACATATGTTATATGTATTATATACTAAAGAAAAAAAATAGAAAGGACAAATAGGACATTAACCAAAAGAAACGATTATATATACAATTAACTGGGAGATGTATCAAGTGGAGGGAAGGGTAGATGTTGGATATATTGTTAGATATATTACGTGTATTAGATTAGAAGATTAGATTTGATTTGATGTATAGAAAACATAGGACCTCTTTTTAAGTCATAATAATAATAATAATAATATTATTATTATTATTAGAACAAAAGACTTGAGAGGAGTTTGTCGTCTTGCAAAGACCCGGAGATGACTTGATAGAGTTAAATAGCAGCACCATTTGCATACAATTATCACCATTTAGCTGCCAAGAAGATATGGCTTCAATGTCCTTCTCCCTTCTGTTTCTACTTCTCCTCTTTATATCCTTTTCTCACCATTTCCTTCCTTTTCTTCTACGCAGTGCCGTCCTGACGAGCACTCTGCTTTGCTCCACTTATGAGCTCTTTCTCCGTTGTTGATCCCTCCTTGCCAACTGTTCGGATTATACGATAACGGAACCATGTATCGTTTACGACGCCTCTTGGAACAAGAACACAAATTGTTGCGAATGGGATGGAGTCACGTGTGACAACATTACGGGGCACGTGATCGACCTTGACTGAGTTGCAGCAGTCTTAAGGGCATTATTCACCCCAACAGCAGCCTTTTCTCCCTCCGCCATCTCCAGAGTCTTGACCTTTCTTCAATGCCGAACTCAGAATAGGAGCAGATGCGTTCAAAGGACTCGCTATGAACTTAACCAACTTGAGAGAACTCAGCCTGTCCCACGGGAGTGACTTGTCGACGGTGCCTCTTGTCTCATTGATGAACTTGTCATCTTCATTAACATCTCTTGAACTCCACTCTTGTCAGTTGCATGGGGAGCTTCCGCAGAACATTTCCAGTCGCACAAACTCCAGAGCCTTGATTTAGGAGGTAACCATCTTAGTGGCCCGATTCCAGGGTCCTCTTCAAACATGAATCACCCTTTTACTTCATTCAACAATTTCAGTAATTCCACCAAAAAGTTTTCTTCATATGACTCTTCCAGATATCCTCCAGGTAGCTTTCCTCTAATCTACACTCATTATATTTATCAGGTAACTTACTCAACGGGACCATACCTTCATGGATATTTGAACTACCATATTTGGTCAACTTGAACATCGGCTTAACTTTCTTACTGGTGAGATTCGCAATTTCCATAGTACTTCATTGCAAGACCTCTCTTTGGGTGGAAATGAACTACATGGTGTCATTCCGAGATCAATATTTCAGCAGGCGAAACTCCAATATTTGGATCTTTCATCAAATGACTTTACCGTCAATATTGACTAGAAGACCTTTCAAAGTTAAAAGAGCTAGGTATCTTGATCTCTCATCTAACAATATATCATGGAATTTCAATAGCTCCAAAAACTATACCTTAAATAATCTTTTAGATTTGGGCTTGTCTTCTTGCAACCTGATTGAATTCCCTCTTTTTCTAAGTCTATGAAAGTTTAGAAGCTTAGACCTTTCCAGTAACCAATTACATGGAAGTGTTCCTAAATGGTTATGGGAAGTGGGTAAGGATTCATTCACCTTTTGGATCTTTCCACAACTCCTTAACTTATTTAGACCACTTCCATGGAATAACATATATATTCTCGATCTTAGCTTCAACTTGTTTTCAGGGCCTCTTCCTGTTTCCTCATCACTCGTTTAGTTTACTTTTCAGCCTCAAGAAATCATTTTTTGGAGAAATCCCACTTTCTATTTGCAGTATGACATCCCTTTTAGTGCTTGAATTGTCTACTAACAATTTGAGTGGAAATATTCCCCCTTGCTTTGAAAATCTTATAAGTAGCCGTCTCTGGGTGTTAGATCTGCGGAACAATAGGTTCCACGGAATGATTCCTCCATTTTTTTCCAAGGGAAACTCCTTGGGGACTTTGAACCTCAATGGAAATCAATTGGAAGGTTCACTGCCCCAATCATTGCTCAATTGCGAAAACTTGGAAGTACTAGACATTGGCGACAACAAGATAAATGGACCATTTCCCCAGTGGTTGGAATCACTTCCAAAACTTGAAGTTCTCATCTTGAGATCAAATAGATTCTCTGGTCCAATAAACAATCCCAAGGTAAGATTTCCCTTCCAAAATCTGAGAATCATGGACCTCTCCAACAATGAATTCACAGGTCATTTACCAACAAAATATTTCGAGAATTTTATGGCCATGATGGATGCACATATGGATGACCTGGAATACATGGGATCAGGGACTTATTATCAAGACTCTGTGGTACTAGTGATAAAAGGCTTTGAGCTTCAGCTGGAAAAAATCCTTACCGTCTTCACCGCCATTGATTTCTCAAGGAATAATTTTGAAGGAGAGATTCCAATGTCGCTTGGGATGCTCAGATCTCTTAAAGGGCTCAACTTTTCTCACAACAAGCTAGTTGGTCTTATTCCACAGTCATTGCAAAATTTGACTAACTTGGAAGGGTTAGACCTCTCTTCAAATGGGCTTTCCGGAGAGATTCCAAGCAAACTAGCAGATTTGGTAAAGCTCGTGTTCCTAAACCTTTCATGGAACAAATTGGCGGGGCCCATACCTCGTGGCAATCAGTTTGAAACGTTCGGAAACGATTCATACATTGGAAATGTGGGATTGTGTGGATTCCCTTTGTCCAAAACATGCAGCATTGAAGGGGCTCAACAACCATCTCCATCGAACTCAAAGCATGAAGATAAAACATTTGATTGGAAGATTTTGTTGATGGGATTATTTGGATGTGGAGTTGTAATCGGCATATCCACGGGTACATGGTGAAAAGGTCTTCGAAGAGAAATGCTCATAATTTGTAGAGATGAGTCAATCAGCTGCAGGTATCATGTTCCTTTCTTGAAGTAAATCATGTTTTCCGTTTTTTTCCCAATGTTTCAATTTTTCTTTTCTTATGAATATTATGTCGTTTCTTCTCTCTTTGTAGTTAAATCTATGGTTGTTTATATTCTTCTTTTGTGCTTCTTGCTGTTGTACAGGAAAGTGTATGAGAAGTACTTCTGATGATCAAAAACAATAAAAGCTCTACCCTGAATCGAGAGGCGTGGCTCTTAAAACTTTGTGGCCAGAGTGCATCGAAATAATTTTATCATTTGGTCCTTGCGTCTAGTGTCTCAAGAAATGTTCAGATTCTCATAATAATAGCTGAGGTTTTTGTCATAGGAAGTCCTTGTGTTCTTGTGTTTACATTTTATTTTCTGTACAAGTATATTGAGGATTTACTCATGTGGGAAATCCTGATGTTGTGGAGTTTGTATTTGACTTTCTTGTTCAATCCCCAGAATTTCAAGTATATAGAATGTGTTTTTTTTTTCCTTTTCATTATTTCCTAGTGGAATAACTAACATCTTCGCGGCAAGGAAATAACCGTAGGACCTAAACAAAGACACTTCTAAATCATATATTAAATCATGGACCACCTAATTTATGAAACTGGAAAAATGGAGCATGTTTGAATGAATCAAAGTCATCATACTTGACTAAATGTTATTTTGAGATCTAACTTATTCATGTGGACCTTTGTGTGAGTGATGGTAACGCTTCAAATACAGTGCAAAATGAAAGTGATAGAGAGAACAATATTCAAAGTCCTTTCCGTAAGAAGACAAAGACAACGATATTCCAAGCCCTTAATGTAAGAAGATCTAAAAGATCCATTTAACAGAGGTTTTTGCATCTACTAATAAGTAATAACATGAAGTTTATAATACATAATTTAAACTATGTTATAAGTTTTAAAGTTTACGTAATAGTATTTATTAAAAGTCATGTTTTTTAAATTTGATAGGAAGCTCATTTGAAAAATGAAAGATATTTTTACAAAACATCCAATAACAATTAGAGAAGCTGCTTTTGGCTTAGTAACTTCTATGAATCAAGCATGCCTAACTTCTTTGATATTTTGTTTCACTCGAAGGACTTTGACTCCCCCCTCCCTCTCTCATGAAAAGAAGAATTATAGATTGGCATCTTACACATTAATCATACTCCCAATGCATTATTATTATTTTTTTTTTCCAAAGATATATCTATTTTTGAAATTTTCTGTATTTTTCTGATTTCCTTGATAATATTATTTGTAACCATCTACAATACGGCATACAACAGCTAGAGAAGTCACCAAAGACTTTGCTCTGAATATTATTGGAGAATTTTGTAGTAGGGTATCAAAAGACTGTTCTACTTATAGGAGTAGAGGATATAATTTCTTCTTATCTTACCACGCCTACTTCTTCAAACATCGCGCATTATTCAAATATGGGGAAAAATAAGTTGCAGATTGAAACTAGAGATATTAACTTCTTTTCTTATATAAATGATGGGCAAGAGTAACTAATATCGAAGTAATTTAAAACATCATAATTAAGTTGACACTTCTTAAATTTTGTGGCACTAGCAATATTCACTTTGAAAATCATATCCTTTTTTTTTTTTTTTTTTTTTGCTGTAGTTATAATTGTTCCATGTATTTGGTGAATAATAAGATTTAGTTCAATTAGTAATAACATCTTAATTCTCAATTTCACCGGGAATATTGCACTGTCTTAATTAATTGGTATCAACATTTAACAATTAAGCTAGGAGGTCAAGCCCTCCTAGCACTAAATTACAATATGGAAAAAAAAATGACGAATTTCTTTTTTTTGGTGGCAAAACATGACTATGCTAAAGTGTAGTTATTATTAATGACATGAATTATCAGGTTTATTATTTAAATCAAAAGTCAACGAGGATTTTTAAATTAACTCTGTTTTAAGTATAAATTTAGATTAACGTTGATTTAAAAAAAAAAAAAGGCTTTTCATGCTCTTAATTAATGATATTTGTGCAAGTCATTTGTCAATTTTCGAAATTATGTATGTTCTATTTTTTTTGAGGGAACAAAAATATATGCATTAACATTGTTATAAATGGAAACGGTTTGTTACACATTTACAAGTCCAGGTATAAATTGTAAAAAAATTAACGTGTAAATTGCAATTGTAAGACTAGTTCAGGGACAACATTGCAAATATGACCTCTGTTTTTTTTTTAACCTGTATTGTTAACGCCGTAGATGGCATATGTGGTGAAATGATCAAAATATGTCGGTCCTGAGTTTAGTCAATTCAAATATATAGGACCAAAAAGGAGATAATTTGTAACTGGGATGATCATGGATGACCACCTAATTAATGGCATTGGAATAACAGAATTTAATTATATAGACTTCAATACCCAAGCATACCATGCATTAAAAGAATTAGGATATATATATATATATAGAGAGAGAGAGAGAGAATGATTATGAATATTGTCTTGTCGACGTATTCCCCTTTTTTTAGCTTAAACAAAGGATTTACTTTTTTTTTAATTACTTATTTAAAAAATTCAAGAAATTCCTGATTTTTATCTTTTTTTTTTCTTTTTGTCACCGCCTACAGTTTTGATTTTTTTAAAAAAAACTAATTTTCTGTCGTTTCCAAGTTTACCATCATTTTATCATAGTATTGTCGTTCATGAGTTCTCAACTATTTCTCTAATTGTTGTCGTTTTCTCTTACTGTCATTTTGGTCGCGGATGTTTATTCAATGAAACAATCACTATGTCACAGGGTAAAGTGATCGCTAGTTTCATAATGAACATGCAGTTCAAATCTGTAAAGTTAGAGGAAGAAAAATTATTAATGAAGTTAATACGTAGCTTTTTTAGTTTGAATAAATATATGATCTACCCAAATATTCACTGGTTAGTACTAACTATAACTTATTATTTTCGTTTTGAATATTCAAAATGATAGCAACCAAAACCGAAAACGAGATAACAAAACAGAACACAAGAAACGACGACAAAATTATTTACATGCAAAAATGACAGTCCATGACATGCGGACAATGGAAAAACTAGAATATTTTACTCAAATATTTATTCAGTTCATAGTTGGAATATGGGGCAAAAAAAAAAAAAAAGGACAAAGTGAAAGGCCATTGTAGGACTTCCTTGGAGTTTTCGTTGTGATGTTGCGAACGAGAGGCCATTAATGGTATATAGCCACACAATTAGTTAATTATTGACATAGTTGGAAGATGGGGGAAAAAAAAAGTGTCTGCAATTGAGAGTTTTGTATGTATATTGAGTTTTGCCGAATAGTTATTAACAATTGATATTAGAGTGAGTCCCACTGTTCGCTGAATCAAAGTCGAAATAAATCTTCACCATAAATGTTATAGTTTACCCAAAATATTTGGGTATAGCTAGTCTTGACTCTGAAAACTTAGAGAATGCAAGTCCAAAGTCGGATTTACCTGGAATCTTCATGATATTAATGTTGAGATGAGACCTTTGATTAATTCATGTAAAAAATATCCAACCCAGAAGACAAGTCATGAATTTAATGGAAACAGAAAATACGTTGTGGAATCAAGCAAACAACAGGACCATAATCATCTATAAATATTTCAACTTCTGATCAATTGACTGATAACTTTTCAGTTAAATCGTGTGGACCATAATGTAACATTCATTTGTAGTACTCTCTTCAAAGTCCACTATAAAGAGTGACCTTTAGAAGTCTTGCCGTAATGTAACATTCTAAAATTTTATTATTTAATTCTCCAATTTTAATTGAAAATATAAATTATAAATTTACTTTTAAGAAGGTTTTTATGTAATGTTGATAAGAGGATCATTAGAAATTAAAATAGATAACTATCCATTTATTCTAGAAATTGCTATGATTTATCATGTGTGCTACGGGATCACAAAGTTTTTGTAATAAAATGAGACAAGTAAAGATAAGATAAATGGTTATGCCAAGTTTTTATTTTTCTTTAAATAATAATGCTAATAGTAATAGTAAACAATTGCACAAAATATCTATTTTTAGAGTCACGTTTTGAAATATGTCCATTTTTCAACAATATTATGTATATGTATATTTTTTAAGAAATAAATATATGTAGTACATATTTTACCCTTTTATTATAATTGACATCATTTTATTTTTATACAAAATTTTTTTATTTCCCTTTTTTTTATTTTTAATGATGAGTATTTTTTGTTGATAAATGTAAATTACCTTTAATAAACCAAAATTAGTTATAAAGATCAAAGTAATTATAATAAATATAGCATGCAAAATATTAACGATAAAGATTGATAGTTCATATTAAATAATAAACACAGGATAAAATATTAGTGATAAAAATTGATAAATATTTAAACTTTCATATAAAAAACCAATGAATTATTTATGAAAAAAAATCTATTTATTTATGTAATCCACTATAAATCAAATGGTTGTTATTTAAGTCTTAACCTAACAAATTGAAAAATTACACAACAAATGTATTCAAATTATTTATGAAAAAAATACTATATATTATTTATATAAATTAGTAGAAATGAAATCAAACATATCTTTAAGATAAATACATATTCGTTATACAAAATATTTTTTTGAGATATTTCTTTTTCTTTATTTAGTTTCTTCTCATTCATTTGAAATCTGATTTTAAGAAAATATACTCTTTTTTGGTTCCTTATAAATATTTACACCTTCTTTACAATAAATCAAAAAAAAATTCAAAATTTTCTTTTCTATCAACTATTTTTACAATTTCATTAAATCAACTTTAGCCTTATTTGGTAAACATCTTATATTCCTTTTTTTTCTTTTTGTTTCTTTTGTTGTAATTTCTTCATTTCTTAATTCTTTATTTTTTATGAAGGGCAAAATTATCTTGATAATTAATATTTTAGACATTTATGTAATTAAAAAAAAGGAATATATTTCAAATCAATATCGCTAATTTGAACGTTTATATAAATAACCCTAATAATAAATGAAATTAATGTAATGATGCGTTACGTATGTGTGTGTATGGCATGAAATACCTTACACGGAAACACCACAAGCCAGGCCCATTGGGCCCACCTAAGGGTTGAAAGCCCAAGCCAGGGGAAGCCTAACAGGCTGGCCGTGTGGCATCAGCCGAAAAAAAGAGAGCGAAATAAATAAATAAATAAATAAATAAATAATAAAGAAAAATAAGGTAAATATATTACTTGATGGAGAATCTGTTGATGTGGAGATTACCAAGAAAAGTAGACACTCCAAATAAATAAATAAATAACTTTATTCACTCGTTTATACTACCCATCTTAGGAAAATGAACCATCACTTGAATTATGATAATAGAGCCAAAAAAATATGAAAAACTCTTTCTTTTCTAGCTTCAGCTGATAATAATAACTCTAAAAATAATATTTTTCAAATTGTAAACCCAATTTTAAGTGCTTGTAAAAGGGGTGTGGTAGCATGAACACCACTTTTGTTTTTTTCACTCTCTTTTCTGTAAAAGAAAGCCTTTTCTCTTACCAAATACATTGAATCCGAATTTTAACAAGCCAAAACACGGAGAAATCTCTTCCATAACCTTTTTTATCAACTTTCAAATCATTAAGCTTTAAGAAAAGATCGTCACCTCATCGGTTTTCAAGGTAAAGCACAAGTATACCACTAGTTTTCAAGATTAAAGTTTTAGTTTTTAAACTTGTGATGAAATTTGTTTCTTTTCCAACTTCTAGTTCCTCATCACAAGAGTTCAAGAAAGCCTCCAACCCTCAAAATTGCCACAAAATTCATCAACAACACTAAGGCATACGTTTTTCCATACAAACTAGCAAGTTTTAAAAGTTTTGAGGGTTTTCTTGAAAAATGACCTTGAAGAAAATTAAAATCTTAGCATGATGATAAACATTAAAACATGATCTCGTTGATTTGTTGCTATTATTGTGACATGTGTGTTTCGTGGGATTAAAATGGTTTATTTTATCACAAAATGAAAAGTTTTGATGAGAATATATTTTTTGTGAGTTTCTTAACTATATGCTATGAAATATGTTTCATGGCATGAAAATATTTGGATATGACATGTTTATTTGCTGTGAATATTCTATGTTGACTGCTTGGAATTGGGAGAGAGGATTTTTAAGGCTCAAATAATGATAGAATGAAGTTGAAGTTCATATCTATAGGAAAATAGCCTTTTGGCATAATACAAAATAAATATAAAAATGATATTTTTATTGAGAATTTCACTAAAATCATGAAGGACAGAATGTTTCTCTCAGCATAAGCTATCAAATAATGTAACCACTGGTCAAAAATTATTAAGTGGGAAAAATGATGTTTTTGCCGTCGGAAGGTAAAATGGTATATTCATAAGGCTAGGAATGTCGGTTAAATCCGAGACTTCACAGTCGAGACTAGGCACTAAAATATGCTATATGTTAAATTTTCATGAGAAATGGGCATAAAATGACGCAAAATACCCTTTAGGGTCAAAATGTAAAAATAAAACTTTTTAAGGGTAAAAAGTGAAATTTATGAAAATTATTATTTTTGAGTTTAGAATCTGTAAATGGGATCTTTAAGGGTTCCTCAAGTGAATAACGTTTTCGAGTGCTTAATGGGAACAAGTTAATCCATTTTAGGGGCTAAAATATTAAAATAAATAAAAAGGAGGTCAAATTGTAAAATTGACAAACCTGACATGAAAGCAGTGTTTTTCCTAATTTAAAGGCAGTGTGCTAAGCCAATTAAGTTGGGTTATTAATATGGTTAAGTTTTGGTTTAATATTGGGTCATTAAAAGACAAGTAAGGGACTTAAATGTAAAGAATTTTGGTAAGCGTGGTTGAAAATATAAATAAGGTATAATAGTTTGGACAGTTTTTAATGCTGTTAACATGGTATTAGGTAGGGGTGGCAATACGGGTCGCGACACGATGACACGACTCGAAAATGACACGAATTTCACGGGTTCGGGTTGGAAAAAATAGGGAGCGAGTCGTGTTCGGGTTAGGAAAAATTGACACAAAAAAAATTCGTGTCGTGTTCGGGTTGGACCCGTTTTTTTCGTGTCAATTTCGTGTCCACTTTTCGTGTCAAATTCGGGTCAATTTCGGGTCGCGTGTCAATTTCGGGTCAAATTTCATGTCAATTTCGTGTTGCGGGTCAATTTCAGGTCAAGTTCGTGTCGTTTCGTGTCAATCCATTACGAGTTCGTGTCGTGTTCGTGTCGCGGTTTCGTGTCGGTTTCGTGTCACGGGTCGTGTTCGGGTTGGGGAGAAAAAAATTCGACACGACTCAAACACGACATGAGACACGAATTGACACCCCTAGTATTAGGGCCTTGAGAGGTGTCAAGTTTAAATGGGCCTTATTGGATCTGATGGTAGAATGAAAGACAAAATCTTAATTAATGGATTAATATATTCAAAGTAAAATAATGGGTCAGTTAGGTCTAATTTAATTTCCATAAAAACTAGAGAGGCCCAATGGGGTGGATAGTAACCTTGGTTCCCATGGTCATTTAATGAGTCTAAGGAAAGACAAAATAAAATATATATTAATGGATAAAGTAAGTAATGATTTAATCACTTAATCATTTAATAATATTTAATTACTTCAAGAACATTCAAGAGAAATTAATTTAATATTATTTCTCAACTAATTAACAATTAATTAATTATCCACAAATTAACATTAAATTATATTAATTAATTATTATTTCACTAATTAATAATTAATTAATTATGGATTGATAATTTTTATAATTACAAATGCTATTTAATTAATTATTAATTAATAATGTAACTTGATTAATTACTAATCAAGTTAATTAATAATTAATTTAGTAAATAACGATTTAAACATAAGCAAGTTAAGGTTTACTATCCTAACAATCATCAAATAAGGAATGTAATAATTAAGTAACCAATTTATGAAAAAAAAAATTATTTTCCTTAAGGATTAAAATATATAAATAAAAAAAGATATAATTAATAATTAATCTTGAAAAAATTAATTATTAACTGGAAGCAAGAAATTCTATAAGACACTTGCTAAGAACAAAGAATAATTTTAAAAATCTATTCTAATTGTTGGGTGTCAGTTTAAATTAGGATGCCAAAAAGGCAAAGAGGTTGAGCCGGATATGAATCACAAGAAACTTCAACTTCAAGATTCTCTGTAAGTACATGACCCACCTATAATGTGGGGTATACATTGTTATATTTGACATGTATTATATACTTACGTGACTGTTATGTTATGTTGCCATAATTTATGTTTATTTATATGATTTATTAGACATGTCACATTTTGTGATCATTCTATGAATTAAGGACTCGTGATTGAGTAATAAGTGAAAGATTAAGATATGTCGTACCAACCTCTATTAGAGGAAGGTCTTCATGAACTATTTTAAGTATGGCCTTGGGTGTTAGCGGTTGGGTCACTCCCCCGTCTTTCTTAAATAAGATTGCACCCACCCGGTATGTACATAAAGGCCCAGAAGATGTTAAGAATAAGTATATCAAGAATAATAAGTTAAAATAAAAGGATAAACATAAATTATCATACATCTTCATTCATACATTGTGTGATTTATGTCCGTGCTTATTGAGTTTAATCTCACATATTTCTATGCTTCCATTGTAAGTAATCCTGCACCACAACAAAAAGGAGATTTTCATAGCATTGAAAAAACGCTATCATAACTATTTCATAACATTTTACTAAAACACTTATTAAAATTTTGTCTCTATAATAGCACTTTTTTGGTGCTCTGTTTTACCATTGCGCCGCGTTTTTTCTGATGCAATGTTTGCCTTCATGTAGCATTTTTCTGGTGTAATGTTTGGGCAATAAGGCACAACTTTCGTAAATCTTAAAAATTGCTATTTTGATAATTATCAAATGACATATTAAAGCATTTCCCATCTCAATCATTAATCCCTATTTTTAATAGACAATTAAATAATTTCAATGATTATTTTATTGGTATACGTACAAAATCATTCTTAAGAACATATTACATATATGGAGATACATAGCTATTCCAGGCACTTATAAAGTTTAAAATTCACAACATAGTGTCTGATTCATCAAAAGAAAAGCAACAATGGTTTAGTTACAGAATATCCTAAAAGAAGTAATTCAACTAAAACAGGGGGAAAAACACTTCTCATTGAGTCTTCCAAGGAAATTGTGCAGTCAACCAAAAGCCTCCAGACAAGCTTGTCTTCTATATATCATCAACGGTTCACATCTTTCTCTAGTCTCCAAGTTGTATCTTCTATCAATTCTTTAAACATTCTCACCCCTTCCTACATAAGCATGGGACAAAATTAAGTTCATTTGCATATATGTTAGTGATAATATTAATAAACGTTACACGAAGAAAATTAAGTTCATTTGCATATATGTTACTGAGATTTTTTTTTTTTTTTTTTTAATCTTCCATGATCAGCTTTTCGTCCTTTAACAAAATCTTGGTCCTAATAGGGTAGCTCTGCTGCAATATGCTAAACAATGAAAATGATTGGTCTACATCAAACATCAATATTCATTCTTCAAGTTCAGATTTTGCCCTGTTTATTCGACAAAAGATCCGATTTTTTATGTTCAAATTGCCAAAACTTCAAGAATCTACAAAGGATGGGTTTTTCTTGTCATATTTTTTCACTGTTGTATTGTATCCAGAAGCTTGTATCTAATATTCACTAAATAAATTTTATGTTTATAGCGTTTAAGAAAAAGATGAAGAAAATTAAGATCAACTTTGTTAAAAAGATTTAAGTTTATTTCTTTGAATTTTTTGTGACTTGTTATTCAATAACAAATAAAATTTCATTTCACTTAATTATTTCTACAATAATATATCATTTCAGTAGTTCTCTTCTAGTTTTACAATACAAATGAAACATGCAATGATGCACATATAAAACAAACAAAGACGAAAACCCAGTCTATATACTGAATATTAAACTCTCTTTTCATAACTCAATTGCCAAATACCAATCATAAATAGTGTTAGCAAACTCAGATTAAAGTTTTCCTAATTTTTCTGTTTGTTATTGTTCTGTTACTTTGAAACGCCTCTATTTCCAATTAAATAATCGAGGCATAAATGAAAGAACAAATAATTGAACAAAATAACGAAAAAAACAAGTATGCATTATAGTCTCGAATAACATTCAACAACATCTCTGCGTAAAACTCAAATATTTCATGTTGTATCATGAATTGAAAAAAAAAAAAAGGGAAAAAATTAATTTTGTGGGTCATTGCTCTAAAAAAATTCGAGCCTTTTTTTGTAAAAGTTATTTTGTTGGTTGCCGCCACACCACGGAACGTAAACGCTATTACTTGATATATAAAAAGGCTTTATTGTTGTAGTGTATAAATTTTTAACATGCACACTCAAAGTAGACCATTAAAAAGTTTATCAACAGCTAAATAACAGACCTACCGATTAGATAAAAATACAGTGCCTCTTTGCTTCTTCTTTGTATGTGTATATAAGAGATGCTGCATTTCTTTCGGAAGGAAGTCTACTTTTTATTTTTTGTTGGTTTAATTACTTTGTTAGAATTATCATAACAATGATGTTAATTGAGAGCTCATTTTGTGGTCAATTTTCATTACAAACACTTCCTTTTTTTTTTTTTTTGGTCTAAATTCATTCACTTATGTTCCAGACATTGTATGCTTAAAATAAAATTGTTCGTATTATTGCAATGAATATGACCAAGGTCCTTGGAGACCTAACTGAAAAGTAATTAGTAGTGCGGACAGTGCGATGTGGGAAAAAAAAAAAAAAAAAAAAAAAAAAAAAAAAAAAAAAAAAAACGACCAACCCAAGAGCAAAGTTATGGTGATTTATAACAGGACAAACGGTCAATATTTGTCGCTTAGACTTCGACTCATTTGCTTCAACTCTTTCACCCAATTATGGTTGTTTAATTATCGATTCTTTACACAGTAGCCTTTGGAAATTATGTAATACCATGCCACTATAGATGTGCATGGGCGAATAGCCTGTCATTTCATTTTTCGAAAGAAAATGATGGCTGGTTTCTTCCATGGCCGAGTCTCCTTTTTCTCCTTCCTTCTCCATTCTACTCTTCTTCCTTTCCACCCTCTTCCTTTACTCCTCCTTCTCCATTCTGCCATCCCCATGAAAGTTCTGCTATGCTCCATTCAGGAACTCTTTTCCTAAAAAAAATGATGCTGATTATTCTTTCTACCGTGCTAATCCAAATAGTACATTGTATTGGAATATGAGCAGGGATTGTTGCGCAAGGAGTGGCGTCACATGGCGATGAGGTGTCTGGTCATGTCGTTAGGCTTGATCTTTCTTCCAAAATCATCTCCAAACTCTGATATACTCTCCTATATTAGGTTTGATGGTTCAAAAATCTCACTCCAATTTGGTAGATTTGTAAGTATGATTCACCTTGACCTGTCTTACTCTGGTTTCACAGGCCAACTCCCTCGGTAATTCTCTACTTATCAGTTTGCTTACACTTGATCTCAGTTGGAATCTTGATTAGACTCTTGAGACTTTTAGTTTGAAACAAATTCTTGCAAACTTTACTAGTCTCAGAGAATTGTCCTTGAGTAGAGCAATATGTATTATGTCTCGACCAATGCCTTTATGAATTTGTCAGAACTTCGCTACTCTTGATCATAGTGAAAGTGGACTGTTAGGGAAATTCCAGAAAACATTTTCACCTTTCAAAACCTGCAAGAGCTCATAACACATACTACAAATAGCAGTTTTAAGCTCATAATATATACTACAATAGCAGTTTAAAAACGTCCTACTAAAACAGACGTTGAAAACAAATGAACTCGGTCCCAAAACCGACGTTGAATCTAGCAACGTGGAAATTTACTAGATACCACGTCGCTTCCTGACTGACGTCATAATTTCACGTCGGTTAGAAACTGACGTGAAACACTCTTAACGTCAGTCCTCTTGCGACCGACGTTGAAAGTGAATTAAAAAATTAAAAATAAAAATAGCCCGGATTCCGCGAAGCTGAACGAGCCCAGATTCTCGCGAAGCTGCCGCACATCGTGCCTGGATTTGGGCTCCCTTCATCTCTTGAAACCGCACTGAGATCTAACTGGCATGGTCAAATTAGTGTGTCTTTCCTTTCTTTGTTTTCACAGAGCCATAACACAAACACATACAAGGTACAAAACCTCTGTCACCTCCATACATTATCAACAAGCTCTCTGTAGTCTCTTTTCTGTTCTACCTATGTGGAGTGCAACAACAAGGTGCGCTGAAGAGGAGGTATTAAAAATGGGGGGAGGGAGATCAGCCATGGAGAAAGAAAGAAGCGGAGAAGAGCATTAAAAATGAGAACAGAAGAGACTACAGAGAGAGAGAGAGAGAGAGAGTCATGTTGTCTTTCAAGTAAAGAGACAAAACACGAAAGCAAGAGGAGTATTTAATATACGTAGGAGTGTTTGAAGAAGAGAGAAAAGAAAAGTGGGATGTTATCTGATCTTAATTTGGAGTGCACGTGAAAAGAGGAAAAAGAAAGGAAAAATGAGGGAAAATTGAAAAAAGCGAGTGGAAGTTATAATGGGACTCAAATTTTAATTTTTATATTTCAAATTTCAATTTTTAGTGTAATATTTTTATTTTTGGCTGGGATTTAACGTCCCTCATTGAATGGCCGACGTGAAAAGTGAGCGGACCACTTTCCACTTCCGTGACTGCCAACCGACATAAAAGTGGGATTTTCACGTCGATTTTTTGCTAACTGATGTTATAAGCTCACTTTTCCTACTTTGACGTCAGTTGGCGCCCCACCCCCCCAAACCGATGTGACTGATTTTCCATGTCACCGACGTAGAAAGGGTGACGAGAAATCTTCATATTCTTGTAGTATGGGGCATTGAATATCTCAATGGATCTTTTCCCAGGTATAATTGGACCAGCCCACTTACAGAGCTAACCCTTTCAGCCACAGGATTCTTCATAGATTTAACCCTATCTTCTTAGGAATGTAAATCATTTGTGGCTCATTTGGATGCCTGGGACTGTGGTTTAACAGGATCCTTGCTAGCATTATCTGGCAACTTCTCGCAAATCAC
>JAINRH010000348.1:0-29407 GCA_025413025.1 Ficus hispida
GTCATAACCATATTGACCTTTACTATTTAATAGGCAAAAATGTTATCTTAAAAAAAAAAAAAAACTTTCGATGATTTATAAAAAAAAAAAAATGGTCATAACCATATTGACCGGATGGTCATAACCATATTGACCTTTACTATTTAATAGGCCAAAAATGTTATCTTAAAAAAAAAAAAAAACTTTCGATGATTTTATAAAAAAAAAAAATGGTCATAACCATATTCCGGATGGTCATAACCATATTGACCTTACTATTTAATAGGCCAAAAATGTTATCTTAAAAAAAAAAAAACTTTTCGATGATTTATAAAAAAAAAAAAATGGTCATAACCATATTGACCTTTACATTTAATAGGCCAAATGTTATCTTAAAAAAAAAAAAAAAAACTTTCGATGATTTATAAAAAAAAAAAAAATGGTCATAACCATATTGACGCGGATGGTCATAACCATATTGACCTTTACTATTTAATAGGCAAAAAATGTTATCTTAAAAAAAAAAATTTCGATGATTTAAAAAAAAAAAAAATGGTCATAACCATGTTGACCGGATGGTCATAACCATATTGACCTTTACTATTTATAGGCCAAAAATGTTATCTTAAAAAAAAAAAAACTTTCGATGATTTATAAAAAAAAAAAATGGTCATAACATATTGACCGGATGTCATAACCATATTGACATTTACTATTTAATAGGCCAAAATGTTATCTTAAAAAAAAAAAAAAACTTTCGATGATTTATAAAAAAAAAAATGGTCATAACATATTGACCGGATGGTCATAACCATATTGACCTTTACTATTTAATAGGCAAAATGTTATCTTAAAAAAAAAAAAAAACTTTCGATGATTTATAAAAAAAAAAAAAATGGTCATAACATATTGACCGGATGGTCATACCATTGCTTTACTATTTCATAGGCCAAAAATGTTATCTTAAAAAAAAAAAAAAACTTTCGATGATTTATAAAAAAAAAAAAAAATGGTCATAACCATATTGACGGAATGGTCCATACATATTGACTTTACTATTTAATAGGCAACAATGTTATTAAAAAAAAAAAAAAACTTTGATGATTTATAAAAAAAAAAAAAATGGTCATAACATTTGACGGATGGTCATAACCATATTGACCTTTACTATTTAATAGGCCAAAAATGTTATCTTAAAAAAAAAAAAAAACTTTCGATGATTTATAAAAAAAAAAAAATGGTCATACCATATTGACCGGATGTCATAACATATTGACATTTACTATTTAATAGGCCAAAAATGTTATCTTAAAAAAAAAAAAAACTTTCGATGATTTATAAAAAAAAAAAAATGGTCATAACATATGCCGGATGGTCATAACCATATTGACCTTTACTATTTAATAGGCAAAAATGTTATCTTAAAAAAAAAAAAAACTTTCGATGATTTATAAAAAAAAAAATGGTCATAATTGACGGATGGTCATAACCATATTGACCTTTACTATTTAATAGGCCAAAATGTTATCTTAAAAAAAAAAAAAAACTTTCGATGATTTATAAAAAAAAAAAATGGTCATAACCATATTGACCGGATGGTCATAACCATATTGACCTTTACTATTTAATAGGTCAACAATGTTATCTTAAAAAAAAAAAAAATTTCGATGATTTATAAAAAAAAAAAAATGGTCATAACCATATTGACGGATGGTCATAACATATTGACTTTACTATTTAATAGGCCAAAATGTTATCTTAAAAAAAAAAAAAAAACTTTCGATGATTATAAAAAAAAAAAAATGGTCATAACCATATTGACCGGATGGTCATAACCATATTGACATTTACTATTTAATAGGCCAAAAATGTTATCTTAAAAAAAAAAAAAACTTTCGATGATTTATAAAAAAAAAAAATGGTCATAACCATATTGACCGGATGGTCATAACCATATTGACATTTACTATTTAATAGGCCAAAAATGTTATCTTAAAAAAAAAAAACTTTCGATGATTTTATAAAAAAAAAGAAAAATTGACCGGATGGTCATAACCATATTGACCTTTACTATTTAATAGGCCAAAATGTTATCTTAAAAAAAAAAAAAACTTTCGATGATTTATAAAAAAAAAAATGGTCATAACCATATTGACCGGATGGTCATAACCATATTGACCTTTACTATTTAATAGGCAAAAATGTTATCTTAAAAAAAAAAAAAAACTTTCGATGATTTATAAAAAAAAAAAAAATGGTCATAACCATATTGACCGGATGGTCATAACCATATTGACCTTTACTATTTAATAGGCCAAAAATGTTATCTTAAAAAAAAAAAAAAAAAACTTTCGATGATTTATAAAAAAAAAAAAAAATGGTCATAACCATATTGACCGGATGGTCATAACCATATTGACATTTACTATTTATAGGCCAAAAATGTTATCTTAAAAAAAAAAAAAAACTTTCGATGATTTATAAAAAAAAAAAAATGGTCATAACCATATTGACCATGGTCATAACCATATTGACTTTACTATTTAATAGGCCAAAAATGTTATCTTAAAAAAAAAAAAAACTTTCGATGATTTATAAAAAAAAAAAATGGTCATAACCATATTGACCGGATGGTCATAACCATATTGACCTTTACTATTTAATAGGCCAAAAATGTTATCTTAAAAAAAAAAAAAACTTTCGATGATTTATAAAAAAAAAAAATGGTCATAACATATTGACCGATGGTCATAACCATATTGACCTTTACTATTTAATAGGCCAAAAATGTTATCTTAAAAAAAAAAAAACTTTCGATGATTTATAAAAAAAAAAAAAATGTCATAACATTTGACGGATGGTCATAACCATATTGACCTTTACTATTTAATAGGCCAAAATGTTATCTTAAAAAAAAAAAAACTTTCGATGATTTATAAAAAAAAAAAAATGGTCATAACCATATTGACCGGATGGTCATAACCATATTGACCTTTACTATTTAATAGGCCAAAAATGTTATCTTAAAAAAAAAAAAAACTTTCGATGTTTTATAAAAAAAAAAATGGTCATAACCATATTGACCGGATGGTCATAACCATATTGACATTTACTATTTAATAGGCCAAAAATGTTATCTTAAAAAAAAAAAAAACTTTCGATGATTTATAAAAAAAAAAATGGTCATAACCATATTGACCGGATGGTCATAACCATATTGACATTTACTATTTAATAGGCCAAAAATGTTATCTTAAAAAAAAAAAAACTTTCGATGATTTATAAAAAAAAAAAAATGGTCATAACCATATTGACCGGATGGTCATAACCATATTGACTTTACTATTTAATAGGCCAAAAATGTTATCTTAAAAAAAAAAAAAAAACTTTCGATGATTTATAAAAAAAAAAAAAATGGTCATAACCATATTGACTTTACTATTTAATAGGCCAAAAAGTTATCTTAAAAAAAAAAAACTTTCGATGATTATAAAAAAAAAAAATGGTCATAACCATATTGACCTTTACTATTTAATAGGCCAAAAATGTTATCTTAAAAAAAAAAAAAACTTTCGATGATTTATAAAAAAAAAAATGTCATAATATGAGGATGGTCATAACCATATTGACCTTTACTATTTAATAGGCCAAAAATGTTATCTTAAAAAAAAAAAAAAACTTTCGATGATTTATAAAAAAAAAAAAATGGTCATAACCATATTGACCGGATGGTCATAACCATATTGACCTTTACTATTTAATAGGCAAAAATGTTATCTTAAAAAAAAAAAACTTTCGATGATTTATAAAAAAAAAAAAAATGGTCATAACCATATTGACCGGATGGTCATAACCATATTGACTTTACTATTTAATAGGCCAAAAATGTTATCTTAAAAAAAAAAAACTTTCGATGATTTATAAAAAAAAAAAAATGGTCATAACCATATTGACGGATGGTCATAACCATATTGACTTTACTATTTAATAGGCCAAAATGTTATCTTAAAAAAAAAAAAAACTTTCGATGATTTATAAAAAAAAAAAATGGTCATAACCATATTGACGGATGGTCATAACCATATTGACCTTTACTATTTAATAGGCCAAAAATGTTATCTTAAAAAAAAAAAACTTTCGATGATTTATAAAAAAAAAAAATGGTCATAACCATATTGACCGGATGGTCATAACCATATTGACTTTACTATTTAATAGGCCAAAAATGTTATCTTAAAAAAAAAAAAAAACTTTCGATGATTTATAAAAAAAAAAAAATGGTCATAACCATATTGACCGGATGGTCATAACATATTGACTTTACTATTTAATAGGCCAAAAATGTTATCTTAAAAAAAAAAAAAAAAACTTTCGATGATTTATAAAAAAAAAAATGGTCATAACATATTGACGGATGGTCATAACCATATTGACCTTTACTATTTAATAGGCCAAAAATGTTATCTTAAAAAAAAAAAAAAAAACTTTCGATGATTTATAAAAAAAAAAAAAAATGGTCATAACCATATTGACCGGATGGTCATAACCATATTGACCTTTACTATTTAATAGGCCAAAAATGTTATCTTAAAAAAAAAAAAAAAAACTTTCGATGATTTATAAAAAAAAAAAAATGGTCATAACCATATTGACCGGATGGTCATAACCATATTGACATTTACTATTTAATAGGCCAAAAATGTTATCTTAAAAAAAAAAAAAAACTTTCGATGATTTATAAAAAAAAAAAAATGGTCATAACCATATTGACCGGATGGTCATAACCATATTGACCTTTACTATTTAATAGGCCAAAAATGTTATCTTAAAAAAAAAAAAACTTTCGATGATTTATAAAAAAAAAAAAATGGTCATAACCATATTGACCGGATGGTCATAACCATATTGACTTTACTATTTAATAGGCCAAAAATGTTATCTTAAAAAAAAAAAAAAACTTTCGATGATTTATAAAAAAAAAAAAAAAAAAAAATGGTCATAACCATATTGACCTTTACTATTTAATAGGCCAAAAATGTTATCTTAAAAAAAAAAAAACTTTCGATGATTTATAAAAAAAAAAAAAATGGTCATAACCATATTGACCGGATGGTCATAACCATATTGACCTTTACTATTTAATAGGCCAAAAATGTTATCTTAAAAAAAAAAAAAAACTTTCGATGATTTATAAAAAAAAAAATGGTCATAACCATATTGACCGGATGGTCATAACCATATTGACCTTTACTATTTAATAGGCCAAAAATGTTATCTTAAAAAAAAAAAAAAAACTTTCGATGATTTATAAAAAAAAAAAAATGGTCATAACCATATTGACGGATGGTCATAACCATATTGACCTTTACTATTTAATAGGCCAAAAATGTTATCTTAAAAAAAAAAAAAACTTTCGATGATTTATAAAAAAAAAAAAAATGGTCATAACCATATTGACCGGATGGTCATAACCATATTGACATTTACTATTTAATAGGCCAAAATGTTATCTTAAAAAAAAAAAAAACTTTCGATGATTTATAAAAAAAAAAAAAATGGTCATAACCATATTGACCGGATGGTCATAACCATATTGACTTTACTATTTAATAGGCCAAAATGTTATCTTAAAAAAAAAAAAAACTTTCGATGATTTATAAAAAAAAAAAAAATGGTCATAACCATATTGACGGATGGTCATAACCATATTGACCTTTACTATTTAATAGGCCAAAAATGTTATCTTAAAAAAAAAAAAAAAACTTTCGATGATTTATAAAAAAAAAAAAATGGTCATAACCATATTGACCGGATGGTCATAACCATATTGACCTTTACTATTTAATAGGCCAAAAATGTTATCTTAAAAAAAAAAAAAAAACTTTCGATGATTTATAAAAAAAAAAAATGGTCATAACCATATTGACCGGATGGTCATAACCATATTGACCTTTACTATTTAATAGGCCAAAAATGTTATCTTAAAAAAAAAAAAAAACTTTCGATGATTTATAAAAAAAAAAAAAAATGGTCATAACCATATTGACCGGATGGTCATAACCATATTGACATTTACTATTTAATAGGCCAAAAATGTTATCTTAAAAAAAAAAAAAAACTTTCGATGATTTATAAAAAAAAAAAAAAATGGTCATAACCATATTGACCGGATGGTCATAACCATATTGACTTTACTATTTAATAGGCCAAAAATGTTATCTTAAAAAAAAAAAAACTTTCGATGATTTATAAAAAAAAAATGGTCATAACCATATTGACGGATGGTCATAACCATATTGACCTTTACTATTTAATAGGCCAAAAATGTTATCTTAAAAAAAAAAAAAACTTTCGATGATTTATAAAAAAAAAAAAAAATGGTCATAACCATATTGACCGGATGGTCATAACCATATTGACCTTTACTATTTAATAGGCCAAAAATGTTATCTTAAAAAAAAAAAAACTTTCGATGATTTATAAAAAAAAAAAAAATGGTCATAACATATTGACGGATGTCATAACCATATTGACTTTACTATTTAATAGGCCAAAATGTTATCTTAAAAAAAAAAAAAAAAACTTTCGATGTTTATAAAAAAAAAAAATGGTCATAACCATATTGACCGGATGGTCATAACCATATTGACTTTACTATTTAATAGGCCAAAAATGTTATCTTAAAAAAAAAAAAAAACTTTCGATGATTTATAAAAAAAAAAAAAATGGTCATAACCATATTGACCGGATGTCATAACCATATTGACATTTACTATTTAATAGGCCAAAAATGTTATCTTAAAAAAAAAAAAAACTTTCGATGATTTATAAAAAAAAAAAAATGGTCATAACCATATTGACGATGGTCATAACCATATTGACTTTACTATTTAATAGGCCAAAAATGTTATCTTAAAAAAAAAAAAAAAACTTTCGATGATTTATAAAAAAAAAAAAAATGTCATAACATATCGGATGTCATAACCATATTGACCTTTACTATTTAATAGGCCAAAATGTTATCTTAAAAAAAAAAAAAACTTTCGATGATTTATAAAAAAAAAAAATGGTCATAACCATATTGACCGGATGGTCATAACCATATTGACCTTTACTATTTAATAGGCCAAAAATGTTATCTTAAAAAAAAAAAAAAACTTTCGATGATTTATAAAAAAAAAAAAATGGTCATAACCATATTGACCGGATGGTCATAACCATATTGACCTTTACTATTTAATAGGCCAAAAATGTTATCTTAAAAAAAAAAAAACTTTCGATGATTTATAAAAAAAAAAAATGGTCATAACCATATTGACCGGATGGTCATAACCATATTGACCTTTACTATTTAATAGGCCAAAAATGTTATCTTAAAAAAAAAAAAAACTTTCGATGATTTATAAAAAAAAAAAAATGGTCATAACCATATGACCGATGGTCATAACCATATTGACCTTTACTATTTAATAGGCCAAAAATGTTATCTTAAAAAAAAAAAAAAACTTTCGATGATTTATAAAAAAAAAAAAAAAATGGTCATAACCATATTGACCGGATGGTCATAACCATATTGACCTTTACTATTTAATAGGCCAAAATGTTATCTTAAAAAAAAAAAAAAAAAACTTTCGATGATTTATAAAAAAAAAAAATGGTCATAACCATATTGACCGGATGGTCATAACCATATTGACCTTTACTATTTAATAGGCAAAAATGTTATCTTAAAAAAAAAAAAAAAACTTTCGATGATTTATAAAAAAAAAAAAAAAATGGTCATAACCATATTGACCTTTACTATTTAATAGGCCAAAAATGTTATCTTAAAAAAAAAAAAAAACTTTCGATGATTTATAAAAAAAAAAAAAATGGTCATAACCATATTGACCGGATGGTCATAACCATATTGACTTTACTATTTAATAGGTCAAAATGTTATCTTAAAAAAAAAAAAAATTTCGATGATTTATAAAAAAAAAAAAATGGTCATAACCATTTGACCGGATGGTCATAACCATATTGACCTTTACTATTTATAGGCCAAAAATGTTATCTTAAAAAAAAAAAAAAACTTTCGATGATTTATAAAAAAAAAAAATGGTCATAACCATATTGACCGGATGGTCATAACCATATTGACATTTACTATTTAATAGGCCAAAAATGTTATCTTAAAAAAAAAAAAAAACTTTCGATGATTTATAAAAAAAAAAAATGGTCATAACCATATTGACCGGATGGTCATAACCATATTGACTTTACTATTTAATAGGCCAAAATGTTATCTTAAAAAAAAAAAAAAACTTTCGATGATTTATAAAAAAAAAAATGGTCATAACATATTGAATGGTCATAACCATATTGACTTTACTATTTAATAGGCCAAAAATGTTATCTTAAAAAAAAAAAAAAACTTTCGATGATTTATAAAAAAAAAAAAAATGGTCATAACCATATGACGGATGGTCATAACCATATTGACCTTTACTATTTAATAGGCCAAAAATGTTATCTTAAAAAAAAAAAAAAACTTTCGATGATTTATAAAAAAAAAAAAATGGTCATAACCATATTGACCGGATGGTCATAACCATATTGACTTTACTATTTAATAGGCCAAAAATGTTATCTTAAAAAAAAAAAAAACTTTCGATGTTTTATAAAAAAAAAAAATGGTCATAACCATATTGACCGGATGGTCATAACCATATTGACATTTACTATTTAATAGGCCAAAAATGTTATCTTAAAAAAAAAAAAAACTTTCGATGATTTATAAAAAAAAAAAAAAATGGTCATAACCATATTGACCGGATGGTCATAACCATATTGACATTTACTATTTAATAGGCCAAAAATGTTATCTTAAAAAAAAAAAAAAAAACTTTCGATGATTTATAAAAAAAAAAAAATGGTCATAACATATTGACCGGATGGTCATAACCATATTGACTTTACTATTTAATAGGCCAAAAATGTTATCTTAAAAAAAAAAAAACTTTCGATGATTTATAAAAAAAAAAAAAAATGGTCATAACCATATTGACGGATGGTCATAACCATATTGACTTTACTATTTAATAGGCCAAAATGTTATCTTAAAAAAAAAAAAAAAAAACTTTCGATGATTTATAAAAAAAAAAAATGGTCATAACCATATTGACCGGATGGTCATAACCATATTGACCTTTACTATTTAATAGGCCAAAAATGTTATCTTAAAAAAAAAAAAAAAACTTTCGATGATTTATAAAAAAAAAAATGGTCATAACATATTACCGGATGGTCATAACCATATTGACCTTTACTATTTAATAGGCCAAAAATGTTATCTTAAAAAAAAAAAAACTTTCGATGATTTATAAAAAAAAAAAAAAAATGGTCATAACCATATTGACCGGATGGTCATAACCATATTGACCTTTACTATTTAATAGGCCAAAAATGTTATCTTAAAAAAAAAAAAAACTTTCGATGATTTATAAAAAAAAAAAAAATGGTCATAACCATATTGACCGGATGGTCATAACCATATTGACCTTTACTATTTAATAGGCCAAAAATGTTATCTTAAAAAAAAAAAAAACTTTCGATGATTTATAAAAAAAAAAAAATGGTCATAACCATATTGACCGGATGGTCATAACCATATTGACTTTACTATTTAATAGGCCAAAAATGTTATCTTAAAAAAAAAAAAAAACTTTCGATGATTTATAAAAAAAAAAATGGTCATAACCATATTGACCGGATGGTCATAACCATATTGACCTTTACTATTTAATAGGCAAAAATGTTATCTTAAAAAAAAAAAAACTTTCGATGATTTATAAAAAAAAAAAAAATGGTCATAACCATATTGACCGGATGTCATAACCATATTGACCTTTACTATTTAATAGGCCAAAATGTTATCTTAAAAAAAAAAAAAAACTTTCGATGATTTATAAAAAAAAAAAAAATGGTCATAACCATATTGACCGGATGGTCATAACCATATTGACCTTTACTATTTAATAGGCCAAAAATGTTATCTTAAAAAAAAAAAAAACTTTCGATGATTTATAAAAAAAAAAAAAATGGTCATAACATATTGACGGATGGTCATAACCATATTGACCTTTACTATTTAATAGGCCAAAAATGTTATCTTAAAAAAAAAAAAAACTTTCGATGATTTATAAAAAAAAAAAATGGTCATAACCATATTGACCGGATGGTCATAACCATATTGACCTTTACTATTTAATAGGCCAAAAATGTTATCTTAAAAAAAAAAAAAAAACTTTCGATGATTTATAAAAAAAAAAAAAATGGTCATAACCATATTGACCATTAACATATTGACTTACTATTTAATAGGCCAAAAATGTTATCTTAAAAAAAAAAAAAAACTTTCGATGATTTATAAAAAAAAAAAATGGTCATAACCATATTGACCGGATGGTCATAACCATATTGACTTTACTATTTAATAGGCCAAAAATGTTATCTTAAAAAAAAAAAAAAACTTTCGATGATTTATAAAAAAAAAAATGGTCATAACCATATTGACCGGATGGTCATAACCATATTGACCTTTACTATTTAATAGGCCAACAATGTTATCTTAAAAAAAAAAAAAAACTTTCGATGATTTATAAAAAAAAAAAAATGGTCATAACCATATTGACCGGATGGTCATAACCATATTGACCTTTACTATTTAATAGGCCAAAAATGTTATCTTAAAAAAAAAAAAAAACTTTCGATGATTTATAAAAAAAAAAAATGGTCATAACCATATTGACCGGATGGTCATAACCATATTGACTTTACTATTTAATAGGCCAAAAATGTTATCTTAAAAAAAAAAAAAACTTTCGATGATTTATAAAAAAAAAAAAAAATGGTCATAACCATATTGACCGGATGGTCATAACCATATTGACCTTTACTATTTAATAGGCCAAAAATGTTATCTTAAAAAAAAAAAAACTTTCGATGATTTATAAAAAAAAAAAAAATGGTCATAACCATATTGACCGGATGGTCATAACCATATTGACTTTACTATTTAATAGGCCAAAATGTTATCTTAAAAAAAAAAAAAACTTTCGATGATTTATAAAAAAAAAAAATGGTCATAACCATATTGACGATGGTCATAACCATATTGACCTTTACTATTTAATAGGCCAAAAATGTTATCTTAAAAAAAAAAAACTTTCGATGATTTATAAAAAAAAAAAAATGGTCATAACCATATTGACGGATGGTCATAACCATATTGACCTTTACTATTTAATAGGCCAAAATGTTATCTTAAAAAAAAAAAAAAAACTTTCGATGATTTATAAAAAAAAAAAAATGGTCATAACCATATTGACCGGATGGTCATAACCATATTGACTTTACTATTTAATAGGCCAAAAATGTTATCTTAAAAAAAAAAAAAAAACTTTCGATGATTTATAAAAAAAAAAAAATGGTCATAACCATATTGACCGGATGGTCATAACCATATTGACATTTACTATTTAATAGGCCAAAAATGTTATCTTAAAAAAAAAAAAACTTTCGATGATTTATAAAAAAAAAAAAATGGTCATAACCATATTGACCGGATGGTCATAACCATATTGACTTTACTATTTAATAGGCCAAAAATGTTATCTTAAAAAAAAAAAAAACTTTCGATGATTTATAAAAAAAAAAAAAAAAAATGGTCATAACCATATTGACCTTTACTATTTAATAGGCCAAAAATGTTATCTTAAAAAAAAAAAAAAACTTTCGATGATTTATAAAAAAAAAAAAATGGTCATAACCATATTGACCGGATGGTCATAACCATATTGACCTTTACTATTTAATAGGCCAAAAATGTTATCTTAAAAAAAAAAAAAAACTTTCGATGATTTATAAAAAAAAAAAAAATGGTCATAACCATATTGACCGGATGGTCATAACCATATTGACCTTTACTATTTAATAGGCCAAAAATGTTATCTTAAAAAAAAAAAAAACTTTCGATGATTTATAAAAAAAAAAAAAAATGGTCATAACCATATTGACCGGATGGTCATAACCATATTGACCTTTACTATTTAATAGGCCAAAAATGTTATCTTAAAAAAAAAAAAAAAAACTTTCGATGATTTATAAAAAAAAAAATGGTCATAACATATTGACCGGATGGTCATAACCATATTGACTTTACTATTTAATAGGCCAAAAATGTTATCTTAAAAAAAAAAAAAACTTTCGATGATTTATAAAAAAAAAAAAAAATGGTCATAACCATATTGACGGATGGTCATAACCATATTGACCTTTACTATTTAATAGGCCAAAAATGTTATCTTAAAAAAAAAAAAAAACTTTCGATGATTTATAAAAAAAAAAAAATGGTCATAACCATATTGACCGGATGGTCATAACCATATTGACCTTTACTATTTAATAGGCCAAAAATGTTATCTTAAAAAAAAAAAAAAAACTTTCGATGTTTTATAAAAAAAAAAAAATGGTCATAACCATATTGACCGATGGTCATAACCATATTGACCTTTACTATTTAATAGGCCAAAAATGTTATCTTAAAAAAAAAAAAAACTTTCGATGATTTATAAAAAAAAAAAAATGGTCATAACCATATTGACCGGATGGTCATAACCATATTGACCTTTACTATTTAATAGGCCAAAATGTTATCTTAAAAAAAAAAAAAAAACTTTCGATGATTTATAAAAAAAAAAATGGTCATAACCATATTGACCGGATGGTCATAACCATATTGACCTTTACTATTTAATAGGCCAAAATGTTATCTTAAAAAAAAAAAAAAAACTTTCGATGATTTATAAAAAAAAAAAAAATGGTCATAACATATTGACCGGATGGTCATAACCATATTGACCTTTACTATTTAATAGGCCAAAAATGTTATCTTAAAAAAAAAAAAAAACTTTCGATGATTTATAAAAAAAAAAAAAAATGGTCATAACCATATTGACCGGATGGTCATAACCATATTGACCTTTACTATTTAATAGGCCAAAATGTTATCTTAAAAAAAAAAAAAACTTTCGATGATTTATAAAAAAAAAAAAAATGGTCATAACCATATTGACCGGATGGTCATAACCATATTGACTTTACTATTTAATAGGCAAAAATGTTATCTTAAAAAAAAAAAAAACTTTCGATGATTTATAAAAAAAAAAAAAATGGTCATAACCATATTGACCGGATGGTCATAACCATATTGACTTTACTATTTAATAGGCCAAAATGTTATCTTAAAAAAAAAAAAAAACTTTCGATGATTTATAAAAAAAAAAAAAATGGTCATAACCATATTGACCGGATGGTCATAACCATATTGACATTTACTATTTAATAGGCCAAAAATGTTATCTTAAAAAAAAAAAAAAAAACTTTCGATGATTTATAAAAAAAAAAAAAATGGTCATAACCATATTGACGGATGGTCATAACCATATTGACCTTTACTATTTAATAGGCCAAAAATGTTATCTTAAAAAAAAAAAAACTTTCGATGATTTATAAAAAAAAAAAAAAATGGTCATAACCATATTGACCGGATGGTCATAACCATATTGACCTTTACTATTTAATAGGCCAAAAATGTTATCTTAAAAAAAAAAAAAAAACTTTCGATGATTTATAAAAAAAAAAAAATGGTCATAACCATATTGACCGGATGGTCATAACCATATTGACATTTACTATTTAATAGGCCAAAAATGTTATCTTAAAAAAAAAAAAAAACTTTCGATGATTTATAAAAAAAAAAAAATGGTCATAACCATATTGACCGGATGGTCATAACCATATTGACCTTTACTATTTAATAGGCCAAAAATGTTATCTTAAAAAAAAAAAAAAACTTTCGATGATTTATAAAAAAAAAAAATGGTCATAACCATATTGACCGATGGTCATAACCATATTGACCTTTACTATTTAATAGGCCAAAATGTTATCTTAAAAAAAAAAAAAAACTTTCGATGATTTATAAAAAAAAAAAATGGTCATAACCATATTGACCGATGGTCATAACCATATTGACCTTTACTATTTAATAGGCCAAAAATGTTATCTTAAAAAAAAAAAAAAACTTTCGATGATTTATAAAAAAAAAAAAAATGGTCATAACCATATTGACGGATGGTCATAACCATATTGACCTTTACTATTTAATAGGCCAAAAATGTTATCTTAAAAAAAAAAAAAAACTTTCGATGATTTATAAAAAAAAAAAATGGTCATAACCATATTGACCGGATGGTCATAACCATATTGACTTTACTATTTAATAGGCCAAAAATGTTATCTTAAAAAAAAAAAAAAAACTTTCGATGATTTATAAAAAAAAAAATGGTCATAACCATATTGACCGATGGTCATAACCATATTGACCTTTACTATTTAATAGGCCAAAAATGTTATCTTAAAAAAAAAAAAAAACTTTCGATGATTTATAAAAAAAAAAAAATGGTCATAACCATATTGACCGGATGGTCATAACCATATTGACCTTTACTATTTAATAGGCCAAAAATGTTATCTTAAAAAAAAAAAAACTTTCGATGATTTATAAAAAAAAAAAAAAATGGTCATAACCATATTGACGGATGGTCATAACCATATTGACTTTACTATTTAATAGGCCAAAAATGTTATCTTAAAAAAAAAAAAAAAACTTTCGATGATTTATAAAAAAAAAAAAAATGGTCATAACCATATTGACCGGATGGTCATAACCATATTGACCTTTACTATTTAATAGGCCAAAAATGTTATCTTAAAAAAAAAAAAACTTTCGATGATTTATAAAAAAAAAAAAATGGTCATAACCATATTGACGGATGGTCATAACCATATTGACCTTTACTATTTAATAGGCCAAAAATGTTATCTTAAAAAAAAAAAAAAAACTTTCGATGATTTATAAAAAAAAAAAAATGGTCATAACCATATTGACCGGATGGTCATAACCATATTGACCTTTACTATTTAATAGGCCAAAAATGTTATCTTAAAAAAAAAAAAAAACTTTCGATGATTTATAAAAAAAAAAAATGTCAAACATATTGACGATGGTCATAACCATATTGACCTTTACTATTTAATAGGCCAAAAATGTTATCTTAAAAAAAAAAAAAACTTTCGATGATTTATAAAAAAAAAAATGGTCATAACCATATTGACCGGATGGTCATAACCATATTGACCTTTACTATTTAATAGGCCAAAAATGTTATCTTAAAAAAAAAAAAAAACTTTCGATGATTTATAAAAAAAAAAAATGGTCATAACCATATTGACCGGATGGTCATAACCATATTGACTTTACTATTTAATAGGCCAAAATGTTATCTTAAAAAAAAAAAAAACTTTCGATGATTTATAAAAAAAAAAAAAAAATGGTCATAACCATATTGACCTTTACTATTTAATAGGCCAAAAATGTTATCTTAAAAAAAAAAAAAAACTTTCGATGATTTATAAAAAAAAAAAAAAATGGTCATAACCATATTGACCGGATGGTCATAACCATATTGACCTTTACTATTTAATAGGCCAAAATGTTATCTTAAAAAAAAAAAAAACTTTCGATGATTTATAAAAAAAAAAAATGGTCATAACCATATTGACCGGATGGTCATAACCATATTGACCTTTACTATTTAATAGGCCAAAATGTTATCTTAAAAAAAAAAAAAAAACTTTCGATGTTTATAAAAAAAAAAAAAATGGTCATAACCATATTGACCGGATGGTCATAACCATATTGACCTTTACTATTTAATAGGCCAAAAATGTTATCTTAAAAAAAAAAAAAAACTTTCGATGATTTATAAAAAAAAAAAATGGTCATAACCATATTGACCGGATGGTCATAACCATATTGACATTTACTATTTAATAGGCCAAAAATGTTATCTTAAAAAAAAAAAAAACTTTCGATGATTTATAAAAAAAAAAAAAATGGTCATAACCATATTGACCGGATGGTCATAACCATATTGACTTTACTATTTAATAGGCCAAAAATGTTATCTTAAAAAAAAAAAAAACTTTCGATGATTTATAAAAAAAAAAAAAATGGTCATAACCATATTGACCGGATGGTCATAACCATATTGACCTTTACTATTTAATAGGCCAAAAATGTTATCTTAAAAAAAAAAAAAACTTTCGATGATTTATAAAAAAAAAAAATGTCAAACAATGAGATGGTCATAACCATATTGACCTTTACTATTTAATAGGCCAAAAATGTTATCTTAAAAAAAAAAAAAACTTTCGATGATTTATAAAAAAAAAAAAATGGTCATAACCATATTGACCGGATGGTCATAACCATATTGACCTTTACTATTTAATAGGCCAAAAATGTTATCTTAAAAAAAAAAAAAAACTTTCGATGATTTATAAAAAAAAAAAATGGTCATAACCATATTGACGATGTCATAACCATATTGACCTTTACTATTTAATAGGCCAAAAATGTTATCTTAAAAAAAAAAAAAAACTTTCGATGATTTATAAAAAAAAAAAAATGGTCATAACCATATTGACCGGATGGTCATAACCATATTGACCTTTACTATTTAATAGGCCAAAATGTTATCTTAAAAAAAAAAAAACTTTCGATGATTTATAAAAAAAAAAAAAATGGTCATAACCATATTGACCGGATGGTCATAACCATATTGACATTTACTATTTAATAGGCCAAAAATGTTATCTTAAAAAAAAAAAAAACTTTCGATGATTTATAAAAAAAAAAAATGGTCATAACCATATTGACCGGATGGTCATAACCATATTGACATTTACTATTTAATAGGCCAAAAATGTTATCTTAAAAAAAAAAAAAACTTTCGATGATTTATAAAAAAAAAAAATGGTCATAACCATATTGACCGGATGGTCATAACCATATTGACCTTTACTATTTAATAGGCCAAAAATGTTATCTTAAAAAAAAAAAAAAAACTTTCGATGATTTATAAAAAAAAAAATGGTCATAACCATATTGACCGGATGGTCATAACCATATTGACCTTTACTATTTAATAGGCCAAAAATGTTATCTTAAAAAAAAAAAAAAACTTTCGATGATTTATAAAAAAAAAAAAAATGGTCATAACCATATTGACCGGATGGTCATAACCATATTGACCTTTACTATTTAATAGGCCAAAAATGTTATCTTAAAAAAAAAAAAAACTTTCGATGATTTATAAAAAAAAAAAAATGTATAACATATGACGATGGTCATAACCATATTGACCTTTACTATTTAATAGGCCAAAAATGTTATCTTAAAAAAAAAAAAAACTTTCGATGATTTATAAAAAAAAAAAAATGGTCATAACCATATTGACCGGATGGTCATAACCATATTGACCTTTACTATTTAATAGGCCAAAAATGTTATCTTAAAAAAAAAAAAAAAACTTTCGATGATTTATAAAAAAAAAAAATGGTCATAACCATATTGACCGGATGGTCATAACCATATTGACCTTTACTATTTAATAGGTCAACAATGTTATCTTAAAAAAAAAAAAAAACTTTCGATGATTTATAAAAAAAAAAAAAAATGGTCATAACCATATTGACGGATGGTCATAACCATATTGACCTTTACTATTTCATAGGCCAAAAATGTTATCTTAAAAAAAAAAAAAAAACTTTCGATGATTTATAAAAAAAAAAAAAAATGGTCATAACCATATTGACCGGATGGTCATAACCATATTGACCTTTACTATTTAATAGGCCAAAAATGTTATCTTAAAAAAAAAAAAAAACTTTCGATGATTTATAAAAAAAAAAAAAATGGTCATAACCATATTGACCGGATGGTCATAACCATATTGACCTTTACTATTTAATAGGCCAAAAATGTTATCTTAAAAAAAAAAAAAAACTTTCGATGATTTATAAAAAAAAAAAAAAATGGTCATAACCATATTGACCGGATGGTCATAACCATATTGACATTTACTATTTAATAGGCCAAAAATGTTATCTTAAAAAAAAAAAAAAACTTTCGATGATTTATAAAAAAAAAAAATGGTCATAACCATATTGACCGGATGGTCATAACCATATTGACCTTTACTATTTAATAGGCCAAAAATGTTATCTTAAAAAAAAAAAAAACTTTCGATGATTTATAAAAAAAAAAAAAAATGGTCATAACCATATTGACGGATGGTCATAACCATATTGACCTTTACTATTTAATAGGCCAAAAATGTTATCTTAAAAAAAAAAAAAAAACTTTCGATGATTTATAAAAAAAAAAATGGTCATAACCATATTGACCGGATGGTCATAACCATATTGACCTTTACTATTTAATAGGCCAAAATGTTATCTTAAAAAAAAAAAAAAAACTTTCGATGATTTATAAAAAAAAAAAAATGGTCATAACAATTGACGGATGGTCATAACCATATTGACCTTTACTATTTAATAGGCCAAAAATGTTATCTTAAAAAAAAAAAAAAACTTTCGATGATTTATAAAAAAAAAAAAATGGTCATAACCATATTGACCGGATGGTCATAACCATATTGACCTTTACTATTTAATAGGCAAAAATGTTATCTTAAAAAAAAAAATTTCGATGTTTATAAAAAAAAAAAAAAAAAATGGTCATAACCATATTGACCTTTACTATTTAATAGGCCAAAAATGTTATCTTAAAAAAAAAAAAAAACTTTCGATGATTTATAAAAAAAAAAAAATGGTCATAACCATATTGACCGGATGGTCATAACCATATTGACATTTACTATTTAATAGGCCAAAAATGTTATCTTAAAAAAAAAAAAAACTTTCGATGATTTATAAAAAAAAAAATGGTCATAACCATATTGACCGGATGGTCATAACCATATTGACCTTTACTATTTAATAGGCCAAAAATGTTATCTTAAAAAAAAAAAAAAACTTTCGATGATTTATAAAAAAAAAAAAATGGTCATAACCATATTGACCGGATGGTCATAACCATATTGACCTTTACTATTTAATAGGCCAAAAATGTTATCTTAAAAAAAAAAAAAACTTTCGATGATTTATAAAAAAAAAAAAAAAAAAATGGTCATAACCATATTGACTTTACTATTTATAGGCCAAAATGTTATCTTAAAAAAAAAAAAAAACTTTCGATGATTTATAAAAAAAAAAAAAATGGTCATAACCATATTGACGGATGGTCATAACCATATTGACTTTACTATTTAATAGGCCAAAAATGTTATCTTAAAAAAAAAAAAAAAAACTTTCGATGATTTATAAAAAAAAAAATGGTCATAACATATTGACCGGATGGTCATAACCATATTGACTTTACTATTTAATAGGCAAAATGTTATCTTAAAAAAAAAAAAAACTTTCGATGATTTATAAAAAAAAAAAAAATGTCATAACCATTTGACCGGATGGTCATAACCATATTGACCTTTACTATTTAATAGGCCAAAAATGTTATCTTAAAAAAAAAAAAACTTTCGATGATTTATAAAAAAAAAAAATGGTCATAACCATATTGACCGGATGGTCATAACCATATTGACTTTACTATTTAATAGGCCAAAATGTTATCTTAAAAAAAAAAAAACTTTCGATGTTTATAAAAAAAAAAAATGGTCATAACCATATTGACCGGATGTCATAACCATATTGACATTTACTATTTAATAGGCCAAAATGTTATCTTAAAAAAAAAAAAAAACTTTCGATGATTTATAAAAAAAAAAAATGGTCATAACCATATGACGGATGGTCATAACCATATTGACCTTTACTATTTAATAGGCCAAAATGTTATCTTAAAAAAAAAAAAAAACTTTCGATGATTTATAAAAAAAAAAAAAATGGTCATAACCATATTGACCTTTACTATTTAATAGGCCAAAATGTTATCTTAAAAAAAAAAAACTTTCGATGATTTATAAAAAAAAAAAAAAAATGGTCATAACCATATTGACCGGATGGTCATAACCATATTGACCTTTACTATTTAATAGGCCAAAAATGTTATCTTAAAAAAAAAAAAAACTTTCGATGATTTATAAAAAAAAAAAAATGGTCATAACCATATTGACCGGATGGTCATAACCATATTGACTTTACTATTTAATAGGCCAAAAATGTTATCTTAAAAAAAAAAAAAAAACTTTCGATGTTTATAAAAAAAAAAAATGGTCATAACCATATTGACCGGATGGTCATAACCATATTGACTTTACTATTTAATAGGCCAAAAATGTTATCTTAAAAAAAAAAAAAAACTTTCGATGATTTATAAAAAAAAAAAATGGTCATAACCATATTGACCGGATGGTCATAACCATATTGACTTTACTATTTAATAGGCCAAAATGTTATCTTAAAAAAAAAAAAACTTTCGATATTATAAAAAAAAAAAAAAAATGGTCATAACCATATTGACCTTTACTATTTAATAGGCCAAAAATGTTATCTTAAAAAAAAAAAAAACTTTCGATGATTTATAAAAAAAAAATGGTCATAACCATATTGACCGGATGGTCATAACCATATTGACCTTTACTATTTAATAGGCCAAAAATGTTATCTTAAAAAAAAAAAAAAAAACTTTCGATGATTTATAAAAAAAAAAAAAATGGTCATAACCATATTGACCGGATGGTCATAACCATATTGACCTTTACTATTTAATAGGCCAAAAATGTTATCTTAAAAAAAAAAAAAAACTTTCGATGATTTATAAAAAAAAAAAAAAAATGGTCATAACCATATTGACGGATGGTCATAACCATATTGACTTTACTATTTAATAGGCCAAAATGTTATCTTAAAAAAAAAAAAAAACTTTCGATGATTTATAAAAAAAAAAAAATGGTCATAACCATATTGACCATGTCATAACCATATTGACTTTACTATTTAATAGGCCAAAAATGTTATCTTAAAAAAAAAAAAACTTTCGATGATTTATAAAAAAAAAAAAATGGTCATAACCATATTGACCGGATGGTCATAACCATATTGACCTTTACTATTTAATAGGCCAAAAATGTTATCTTAAAAAAAAAAAAAACTTTCGATGATTTATAAAAAAAAAAAATGTCATAACCATATTGACGGATGGTCATAACCATATTGACCTTTACTATTTAATAGGCCAAAATGTTATCTTAAAAAAAAAAAAAAAAACTTTCGATGATTTATAAAAAAAAAAAAATGTCATAACCATATTGACCGGATGGTCATAACCATATTGACCTTTACTATTTAATAGGCCAAAATGTTATCTTAAAAAAAAAAAAAAACTTTCGATGATTTATAAAAAAAAAAAATGTCATAACCATATTGACCGGATGGTCATAACCATATTGACCTTTACTATTTAATAGGCCAAAAATGTTATCTTAAAAAAAAAAAAAACTTTCGATGATTTATAAAAAAAAAAAAATGGTCATAACATATTGACGGATGTCATAACCATATTGACCTTTACTATTTAATAGGCCAAAATGTTATCTTAAAAAAAAAAAAAAAACTTTCGATGATTTATAAAAAAAAAAAATGGTCATAACATATTGACCGGATGGTCATAACCATATTGACTTTACTATTTAATAGGCCAAAATGTTATCTTAAAAAAAAAAAAAACTTTCGATGATTTATAAAAAAAAAAAAAATGGTCATAACCATATTGACCGGATGGTCATAACCATATTGACCTTTACTATTTATAGGCCAAAATGTTATCTTAAAAAAAAAAAAAAACTTTCGATGATTTATAAAAAAAAAAAATGGTCATAACCATATTGACGATGGTCATAACCATATTGACCTTTACTATTTAATAGGCCAAAATGTTATCTTAAAAAAAAAAAAAACTTTCGATGATTTATAAAAAAAAAAAAAAAAATGGTCATAACCATATTGACCTTTACTATTTAATAGGCCAAAATGTTATCTTAAAAAAAAAAAAAACTTTCGATGATTTATAAAAAAAAAAAAATGGTCATAACCATATTGACCATGTATACATATTACTTACTATTAATAGGCCAAAAATGTTATCTTAAAAAAAAAAAAAAAACTTTCGATGATTTATAAAAAAAAAAAAATGGTCATAACATATTGACCGGATGGTCATAACCATATTGACCTTTACTATTTAATAGGCCAAAAATGTTATCTTAAAAAAAAAAAAAAACTTTCGATGATTTATAAAAAAAAAAAATGGTCATAACCATATTGACCGGATGGTCATAACCATATTGACCTTTACTATTTAATAGGCCAAAATGTTATCTTAAAAAAAAAAAAAAACTTTCGATGTTTATAAAAAAAAAAAAAATGGTCATAACCATATTGACCGGATGGTCATAACCATATTGACATTTACTATTTAATAGGCCAAAAATGTTATCTTAAAAAAAAAAAAAAAACTTTCGATGATTTATAAAAAAAAAAAAATGGTCATAACATATTGACCGGATGGTCATAACCATATTGACTTTACTATTTAATAGGCCAAAATGTTATCTTAAAAAAAAAAAAAACTTTCGATGATTTATAAAAAAAAAAAAATGGTCATAACAATGGGTCATAACCATATTGACTTTACTATTTAATAGGCCAAAAATGTTATCTTAAAAAAAAAAAAAAAACTTTCGATGATTTATAAAAAAAAAAAAATGGTCATAACCATATTGACCGGATGGTCATAACCATATTGACTTTACTATTTAATAGGCAAAATGTTATCTTAAAAAAAAAAAAAAAAACTTTCGATGATTTATAAAAAAAAAAAAAAATGGTCATAACCAATTGACCGATGGTCATAACCATATTGACCTTTACTATTTAATAGGCCAAAAATGTTATCTTAAAAAAAAAAAAAAAAACTTTCGATGATTTATAAAAAAAAAAAAATGGTCATAACCATATTGACCGGATGGTCATAACCATATTGACCTTTACTATTTAATAGGCCAAAAATGTTATCTTAAAAAAAAAAAAAACTTTCGATGATTTATAAAAAAAAAAATGGTCATAACCATATTGACCGGATGGTCATAACCATATTGACCTTTACTATTTAATAGGCCAAAAATGTTATCTTAAAAAAAAAAAAAAAACTTTCGATGATTTATAAAAAAAAAAAAAAATGGTCATAAATATGACCATTATAACATATTGACCTTTACTATTTAATAGGCCAAAAATGTTATCTTAAAAAAAAAAAAACTTTCGATGATTTATAAAAAAAAAAAAAAATGGTCATAACCATATTGACCGGATGGTCATAACCATATTGACTTTACTATTTAATAGGCCAAAATGTTATCTTAAAAAAAAAAAAAAACTTTCGATGATTTATAAAAAAAAAAAAAATGGTCATAACCATATTGACCGGATGGTCATAACCATATTGACCTTTACTATTTAATAGGCCAAAAATGTTATCTTAAAAAAAAAAAAAAAAACTTTCGATGATTTATAAAAAAAAAAAAAATGGTCATAACCATATTGACCGGATGGTCATAACCATATTGACCTTTACTATTTAATAGGCCAAAAATGTTATCTTAAAAAAAAAAAAACTTTCGATGATTTATAAAAAAAAAAATGTCATAACCATTGACGATGGTCATAACCATATTGACCTTTACTATTTAATAGGCCAAAAATGTTATCTTAAAAAAAAAAAAAAAACTTTCGATGATTTATAAAAAAAAAAATGTCATAACCATATTGACCGATGGTCATAACCATATTGACCTTTACTATTTAATAGGCCAAAAATGTTATCTTAAAAAAAAAAAAACTTTCGATGATTATAAAAAAAAAAAAAAAAATGGTCATAACCATATTGACCGGATGTCATAACATATTACTTTACTATTTAATAGGCCAAAAATGTTATCTTAAAAAAAAAAAAAAACTTTCGATGATTTATAAAAAAAAAAAAAAATGGTCATAACCATATTGACCGGATGGTCATAACCATATTGACCTTTACTATTTAATAGGCAAAATGTTATCTTAAAAAAAAAAAAAAAACTTTCGATGATTTATAAAAAAAAAAAAATGGTCATAACCATATTGACCGGATGGTCATAACCATATTGACCTTTACTATTTATAGGCCAAAATGTTATCTTAAAAAAAAAAAAAACTTTCGATGATTTATAAAAAAAAAAAAAAAATGGTCATAACCATATTGACCGGATGGTCATAACCATATTGACTTTACTATTTATAGGCCAAAATGTTATCTTAAAAAAAAAAAAACTTTCGATGATTTATAAAAAAAAAAAAAAATGGTCATAACCATATTGACCGGATGGTCATAACCATATTGACATTTACTATTTAATAGGCCAAAAATGTTATCTTAAAAAAAAAAAAAACTTTCGATGATTTATAAAAAAAAAAAAAATGGTCATAACCATATTGACCTTTACTATTTAATAGGCCAAAAATGTTATCTTAAAAAAAAAAAAAAAACTTTCGATGATTTATAAAAAAAAAAAATGGTCATAACCATATTGACCGATGGTCATAACCATATTGACCTTTACTATTTAATAGGCCAAAAATGTTATCTTAAAAAAAAAAAAAAACTTTCGATGATTTATAAAAAAAAAAAAATGGTCATAACCATATTGACCGGATGGTCATAACCATATTGACCTTTACTATTTAATAGGCCAAAAATGTTATCTTAAAAAAAAAAAAAAAACTTTCGATGATTTATAAAAAAAAAATGGTCATAACCATATTGACCGGATGGTCATAACCATATTGACCTTTACTATTTAATAGGCCAAAAATGTTATCTTAAAAAAAAAAAAAAACTTTCGATGTTTTATAAAAAAAAAAAATGTCATAACCATATTGACCGATGTCATAACCATATTGACATTTACTATTTAATAGGCCAAAAATGTTATCTTAAAAAAAAAAAAAAACTTTCGATGATTTATAAAAAAAAAAAATGGTCATAACCATATTGACCGGATGGTCATAACCATATTGACTTTACTATTTAATAGGCCAAAAATGTTATCTTAAAAAAAAAAAAAAAACTTTCGATGATTTATAAAAAAAAAAAAAATGGTCATAACCATATTGACCTTTAACTATTTTTAAATAGGCCAAAATGTTATCTTAAAAAAAAAAAAAACTTTCGATGATTTATAAAAAAAAAAAAAAAAATGGTCATAACCATATTGACCGATGGTCATAACCATATTGACCTTTACTATTTAATAGGCCAAAAATGTTATCTTAAAAAAAAAAAAAACTTTCGATGATTTATAAAAAAAAAAAAATGGTCATAACCATATTGACCGGATGGTCATAACCATATGACATTTACTATTTAATAGGCCAAAAATGTTATCCTTAAAAAAAAAAAAAAACTTTCGATGATTTATAAAAAAAAAAAAAAAAAATGGTCATAACCATATTGACCTTTACTATTTAATAGGCCAAAAATGTTATCTTAAAAAAAAAAAAAAAACTTTCGATGATTTATAAAAAAAAAAAAAATGGTCATAACATATGACCGGATGGTCATAACCATATTGACCTTTACTATTTAATAGGTCAAAATGTTATCTTAAAAAAAAAAAAATTTCAATGATTTATAAAAAAAAAAAAATGGTCATAACCATATGACGATGTTAACATATGACCTTACTATTTATAGGCCAACAATGTTATCTTAAAAAAAAAAAACTTTCGATGATTTATAAAAAAAAAAATGGTCATAACCATATTGACCGGATGGTCATAACCATATTGACCTTTACTATTTAATAGGCCAAAAATGTTATCTTAAAAAAAAAAAAAAACTTTCGATGATTTATAAAAAAAAAAAATGGTCATAACCATATGCGGTGGTCATAACCATATTGACCTTTACTATTTAATAGGCCAAAAATGTTATCTTAAAAAAAAAAAAAAAAAAACTTTCGTATTTATAAAAAAAAAATGGTCATAACCATTTGACGATGGTCATAACCATATTGACCTTTTACTATTTATAGGCCAAAAATTTTATCTTAAAAAAAAAAAAAAAACTTTCGATGATTTATAAAAAAAAAAAAATGCATAACCATATTGACCATGGTCATAACCATATTGACTTTACTATTTAATAGGCCAAAAATGTTATCTTAAAAAAAAAAAAAAACTTTCGATGATTTATAAAAAAAAAAAATGGTCATAACCATATTGACCGGATGGTCATAACCATATTGACCTTTACTATTTAATAGGCCAAAAATGTTATCTTAAAAAAAAAAAAAAACTTTCGATGATTTATAAAAAAAAAAATGGTCATAACCATATTGACCGGATGGTCATAACCATATTGACCTTTACTATTTAATAGGCCAAAATGTTATCTTAAAAAAAAAAAAAACTTTCGATGATTTATAAAAAAAAAAAAATGGTCATAACCATATTGACCGGATGGTCATAACCATATTGACCTTTACTATTTAATAGGCCAAAAATGTTATCTTAAAAAAAAAAAACTTTCGATGATTTATAAAAAAAAAAAAAAATGGTCATAACCATATTGACCGGATGGTCATAACCATATTGACATTTACTATTTAATAGGCCAAAAATGTTATCTTAAAAAAAAAAAAAAACTTTCGATGATTTATAAAAAAAAAAAAATGGTCATAACCATATTGACATTTACTATTTAATAGGCCAAAAATGTTATCTTAAAAAAAAAAAAAAAACTTTCGATGATTTTAAAAAAAAAAAAAATGGTCATAACCATATTGACCGGATGGTCATAACCATATTGACCTTTACTATTTAATAGGCCAAAAATGTTATCTTAAAAAAAAAAAAAACTTTCGATGATTTATAAAAAAAAAAATGGTCATAACCATATTGACCGGATGGTCATAACCATATTGACCTTTACTATTTAATAGGCCAAAAATGTTATCTTAAAAAAAAAAAAAACTTTCGATGATTTATAAAAAAAAAAAAAATGTGGTCATAACCATATTGACCTGGTCATACTATTATTTACTATTTAATAGGCCAAAAATGTTATCTTAAAAAAAAAAAAAAAAACTTTCGATGATTTATAAAAAAAAAAAATGGTCATAACCATATTTGACCTTTACTAATTTAATAGGCCAAAAATGTTATCTTAAAAAAAAAAAAAACTTTCGATGATTTATAAAAAAAAAAAAAATGGTCATAACCATATTGACCGGATGGTCATAACCATATTGACCTTTACTATTTAATAGGCCAAAAATGTTATCTTAAAAAAAAAAAAAAACTTTCGATGATTTATAAAAAAAAAATGGTCATAACCATATTGACCGGATGGTCATAACCATATTGACATTTACTATTTAATAGGCCAAAAATGTTATCTTAAAAAAAAAAAAAAACTTTCGATGATTTATAAAAAAAAAAAAATGGTCATAACCATATTGACCGGATGGTCATAACCATATTGACTTTACTATTTAATAGGCCAAAAATGTTATCTTAAAAAAAAAAAAAACTTTCGATGATTTATAAAAAAAAAAAAAAATGGTCATAACCATATTGACCGGATGGTCATAACCATATTGACTTTACTATTTAATAGGCCAAAAATGTTATCTTAAAAAAAAAAAAAAACTTTCGATGATTTATAAAAAAAAAAAAAATGGTCATAACCATATTGACCTTTACTATTTAATAGGCCAAAAATGTTATCTTAAAAAAAAAAAAAACTTTCGATGATTTATAAAAAAAAAAAAAATGGTCATAACCATATTGACCGGATGGTCATAACCATATTGACCTTTACTATTTAATAGGCCAAAAATGTTATCTTAAAAAAAAAAAAAAATTTCGATGATTTATAAAAAAAAAAAAATGGTCATAACCATATTGACCGGATGGTCATAACCATATTGACCTTTACTATTTAATAGGCCAAAAATGTTATCTTAAAAAAAAAAAAAAACTTTCGATGATTTTATAAAAAAAAAAAATGGTCATAACCATATTGACCGGATGGTCATAACCATATTGACCTTTACTATTTAATAGGCCAAAAATGTTATCTTAAAAAAAAAAAAAACTTTCGATGATTTATAAAAAAAAAAAATGGTCATAACCATATTGACCGGATGGTCATAACCATATTGACCTTTACTATTTAATAGGCCAAAAATGTTATCTTAAAAAAAAAAAAAAACTTTCGATGATTTATAAAAAAAAAAAATGGTCATAACCATAATGACCTTTACTATTTAATAGGCCAAAAATGTTATCTTAAAAAAAAAAAAAAACTTTCGATGATTTATAAAAAAAAAAAATGGTCATAACCATATTGACCGGATGGTCATAACCATATTGACCTTTACTATTTAATAGGCCAAAATGTTATCTTAAAAAAAAAAAAATTTCGATGATTTATAAAAAAAAAAAAAATGGTCATAACCATATTGACCGGATGGTCATAACCATATTGACCTTTACTATTTAATAGGCCAAAAATTATCTTAAAAAAAAAAAAAACTTTCGATGATTTATAAAAAAAAAAAAATGGTCATAACCATATTGACCGGATGGTCATAACCATATTGACCTTTACTATTTAATAGGCCAAAAATGTTATCTTAAAAAAAAAAAAAACTTTCGATGATTTATAAAAAAAAAAAATGGTCATAACCATATTGACCGGATGGTCATAACCATATTGACCTTTACTATTTAATAGGCCAAAAATGTTATCTTAAAAAAAAAAAAAAACTTTCGATGATTTATAAAAAAAAAAATGGTCATAACCATATTGACCTTTACTATTTAATAGGCCAAAATGTTATCTTAAAAAAAAAAAAAAAACTTTCGATGATTTATAAAAAAAAAAAAATGGTCATAACCATATTGACCGGATGGTCATAACCATATTGACCTTACTATTTAATAGGCCAAAAATGTTATCTTAAAAAAAAAAAATTTCGATGATTTATAAAAAAAAAAATGGTCATAACCATATTGACCGATGGTCATAACCATATTGACCTTTACTATTTAATAGGCCAAAAATGTTATCTTAAAAAAAAAAAAAAACTTTCGATGATTTATAAAAAAAAAATGGTCATAACCATATTGACCGGATGGTCATAACCATATTGACCTTTACTATTTAATAGGCCAAAAATGTTATCTTAAAAAAAAAAAAAAACTTTCGATGATTTATAAAAAAAAAAAAAAATGGTCATAACCATATTGACCGGATGGTCATAACCATATTGACCTTTACTATTTAATAGGCCAAAATGTTATCTTAAAAAAAAAAAAACTTTCGATGATTTATAAAAAAAAAAAATGGTCATAA